>JAQIUQ010000459.1:0-57410 GCA_030378365.1 Hybognathus amarus
TATGCAGGTGTTACTTGGTTCAGTTTACGTATTGCTGTCATCAATTGACTATGCAGCATTAAAAAAAACTCGGATAGAATCTCTAAAATCGAGACAGACTAACATACATCTCTGCAGTGTAATCTGTGCATCTGCTTTAGTATGCAAAAGTAGGCTAAACAATCTCTGATTGCAAAAGTCTCAACGACACACGGCTAACTTACCTTACCCTTGTGAAAAAAAGTGCAGCTTTAATAAGATGTGTACTTGTTACGAAAATAATACACTTTAAATGTATACACTTAAGTGCGACTTAAAAACACTTTTTTCGGGGCACTTAATGCACATTAAGTATAATTTATTTCAAATATATCACACATTTTAAGTTGAAATAAAGTGTAATAAGTTGCAATTAAGAGTGATTTTTTGGAACAACTTAATTGGTACTTTAATACAACTTTATATATACTTTCATAATTGCTTCAAGTGTATTTAAATTGTAGTTAAAGTGCACTACACAATATAATGACACGCAATTAATGTGATTAAAAATATACTTTAATGTCATTTAACAATACACTTAAGTGTGAATTAAATGCAATGTTTTCAGCTCACTGAATGCACATTAAGTGTAATTAAGTTCAAATTTATCATATATTAAGTTCAAATAAAATGTAATAAGTTGCCATTAAGAGTGATTTTTTTAAACAACTTAATTGGTACTTTAATACAACTTTATATATACTTTCACAATTGCTTCCAGTGTATTTAAAATACAGTTAAAGTGCACTACACAATACAATGACGCAATTAATGGGAGCAAAAATATACTTTAATGTCAGTTAACAATACACTTAAGTGTGAATTAAATGCAATTTTTTTGGCACACTGAATACACATTAATGGTAATTAATGTCAAATATATCACATATTAAGTAGAAATAAAATGCAATAAGTTGCCATTAAGAGTGATTTTTGGTACCACTTAAGTGGGACTTTAATACAACATTATATTTACTTTCATAATTGCTTCTTGTCTATTTAAAATGTATTTAAAGTGCACTGCTCAATGCACTGACAAGCAATTAATGTAAACTAAAATGTACTTTAATGTCACTTAACAATACACTTAAATGTGAATTAAGTGTAATGTTTTGACAAACTTATTGCATATTATATGTAATTGATTTCAAACGTATCACAGATTAGGCTCAAATTAAATGCTATTAGTTGATATTAAGAGTGATTTTTGAAATATGGTAAAAGTGTACTTCCAAATATACTGACAAGCAATTAATGTCAACTAAAATATACTTTAATGTAATATACATGTACACTATTATATAATTAAATACATTTGTAATTAAAAAAATAATAACTGACAAAACAATCTCTAAAATAAATACATAAAAACCTTTCTGTTGATGCACAAGAAAAAAAAACAAGAAACAAACAGTTACAACACTTTAAAGGGATACCGTAGTTCACCTTAAAATGAAAATTCTGTCATTTATTACTCACCCTCAAGTTGTTTCAAACCTGTATGAATTATTCTTCTGCTAAACACAATGAAGATATTTTGAAAAATGTCAGTAACCAAATAGTTAACTGGTCCCATTGTCTTCCATGGTATTTTGTTTCCTACTCTTGAAGTCAATGGGACCAGTTAACTGTTTGGTTACTGACATTTCTCAAAATATCTTCCTTTGTGTTCAGCAGAAGAAAGAAAGGTAACACTTTATAATAACTGCACACTATTATTCATTAGTTAAGCATGAGTTAACAGTTAATTAATCATTTATAAAGCATAATAGACATTAATAATAAGTTTCTAAATACAGCAATACATGCTTTTTTCTTGATTTATAAGCATATGTGTTTAATAATTGTATTTTCATACTTTGTTAATGATCAATTAATAATTTCTTAATAAAGTATAGCATTATTTACAAACCAGTTATTTAAGAGTTGTCAGTGATTCATAAGATCACTTTAAGTGTAAGTAGAGGGTGAGTATATGACGACAGAATTTTAATTTTAAAGTGAAATATCCCTTTAACTCTCATTTAGAAAGAGTCTGGAGGGCAATGATGCTTATATGCACAATAATTTTCTCCCTCATACAAAGGTACCTAAACCTAAACCTATCATCACGGAAAACATTTTTGTGTTTTTACATTTTCAGAAAACATAATTCTGTATGATTTATAAAATTGTTTCCATGTAATTTACTGGTATTACTATACTTTTGGGGTAATTTGGTCCCCATAACCTAGGGATTACCAGTACAAACATCATTTTAGAAGAAAACACACAGTACATCAAACACACAACCCATGAATTAAATAATGAACAAAAATACTGTAAAAAAATGCTCATTTTTAGATCATGTTTTGCTAATACATAAAATAATATTAACAAATGAGACCTAATTAAAGTGTTACCGAACCTGGTTAATTTTAGCTCTTAAACCTTTTCGTAGCACCAACATTAAAGAGGACAAAATGCTTACTTCAGCATTACAGTGAATATAAGTTTGTTTAAAAAAAAAAAAAAACTGAAGAAATCTAAAGGCAAAAAAAAAAGAAAACCAAAATCATTTGTCACCAAATGTTTCGAAGTAGTTGGAAAGTCCTGTTTATGTCAATGTCCCCGTGCTCTCCAAAGTAAATGTGAATGGATTTGTTCCAAAGAGGCAGGAAAGTCAGAAAAAAATACCTTGAGAAAAAAAAGTGAAAACATTTGTTTATAAAAAAGATCCAGTCCATTATTATATTTGGCTCAAATGAATGAAAGTGATATTTTCCCTTTAAAGTTTATTTACACCTGCAGTGTCTGCAAAATGTTAGTAATTTTAGCAATAAGGGGGAACACAAAAATGTATATGTTGTTTTTTTATTTAGTACTACCCTGATGAAGCAGTTTATTCTGCAAGGTGTACGTAAACTTTAGACTGTTAAAGGGCAACTCCACCCATTTGCATTAAGCTTTCCATTGTTAGAAACCCAGTTATACTATTGAATGGTCATGCAACACTTTATCATTTTCCCCTGAGACGAGAGAAATCTGCTATTTACCTTTTTCACTTCCTCCAACAATGACGCAAAAATCGTCATTTTACGTCATTGTTGGCGGAAGTGTAAGAGAGGGCGATTTCAGTAAAAAACTACAAGCCCGAGTCCCCACCCTTTCAAACCCGCCAATAGGGGGTTGGACCTATTGCGCTAACAGACCTATCACAGATCAGTGCCAATGCGTTTGATTTCACTGGCAGAAACGTTTTGAAAATGTGGACGAAACTACTGAATACGCTGACGGATGCGTTATGGAGGATTGGGATTAACATTACACATCTTTTTTGGACGCTAAGCTAGCAGGCTCTTGTTCTGTGGAGAAAGCTGAGTAGTAGGGGTTACCGTCCTCTTTTTCCTGGACATGTCCGGCCGTCGATGTCCGGGATTCAGCTTTTAATTTCTGAAGTCGCCATTCATTGTTTACATGTAAGTTACAGCTTTTGTTTCAATCTAACTCAATTCCTTATGATTGGTGAATCTGACTGTTGTGTTTACATGAACGCCAAACAAGTGATCGGTTAATGCGTTTTAACATTGCTAAGAAAATTCCTGCTCCTCCGTGAGAGATACGAGACCGGTAACTTACGTCTTAGGTGCCGCTCATCGGTAATCACGCCACCGGCCTCGCGCCGTCTGCAGACAGCCGGCACTCATCCCGGTCGACACCAGTAAACCTGGCTCGTCTCACGCCGTTTACATACAGCTCGCACTCGTTCCGCTTGCCACAGTAAACATGATGAATGACGACTGTAGAACGCAAAAGCCGAATCGCGGACATTTTGGGCGATCTCGAAACACATTCGGACAGACTCATCACGGAGAATCACTAGTAGACTGTTGTTTACATACTGCGAGGTTAGCGGTAGGCGTGGCCTCCTAGGGCAGCGAAGCAAATGAATTCTGGGAGTTGATGTTTTTCATTCACATAAGCCAAAAATACATTTTCTGTCTTTTCTCAGTCTAGAAAGCTCCAAATTAAAAAATAATTTCACATTTCTTCTACATAAATGACCCATTTTAAATACACATTCATCTTTCCAGAAGGTGGAATTGCCCTTTAACTGTTGATGAATGTGTGATGTGATGAATTACCTCATCAGTGTCACACCGAAGTAGAAATCTGGGCCAGGTTCCTCTATTTCCCACCAGGATTGCACTGACCACGCCATCTTCACTGACACTGGGCTTAAAGTCATTAAAAATAGAGTAATTATTAAACATTAAATAGCATTTATTTTGCTACTTTACAAGGAATTTAAACATAACTATCAATTACACAAATATAGGTTAATGACCCTTGCAAACCCAAGACCCATGCAAATTGAGAAAGGTAATCTTGAATTTTAAGCCTGCTGCACGTATCTTCATGTATTTACCACGGTTGACACAGTAATGCGGCAGCCTTCTTCATTTGGTTTGTTGTAAAATATATGATGATTATAGGGGCATATGTAAATGCATAGGTTGGAATGTATAACTTTCAAATGTAAAAGATACAAAGCATTAAAAGCTATAGGGATACTTAGTGACTTGATAGCAGTGTTTTAGCTTGGTGTGCTGGCTGGGCAAAAATTCATAATAATCTTGTAACATCACCTCAATACAGGTCTGTGATTCCACACCGCTTACTCTGTATCTCCAATAACAAATGTGAACTGATCCAGCAAAATGAAAGTTTAATCCAGATAAGAAAAAATATGACATATTCCAAAACAAATAGTAACTGAACAACTCACTCTTCAAATGCAAAACGAAATTAAATACATTACAAGCAAGCATTATTTCTAGAGGTGGGTGATAACGTATATTAAACATGTATGGTGGTTAAGATTGATTAATATATAAATGTCTTCGAACGTTACTGGATTGGATCAGCATTCAGCATGCAAATTTAACTTAAAGTCATTTAGTTTGTTTAAAATTATTTAAAAAGTCGGTTTAATAAAAATAAATATATTTTTAAACACATTTCAGTAGACAAATTCCTCGAACACGCCCACACACGCGAGCACATTACGATGCAAGACATTATTTGAATGCAATCATAAATTATTGGAAACATGATTAATTTACCTCCCGAATGTATTTACATTTACGTTACTATCTGCGATTAAACAGCACTCGCAATATCAACTGCGGTGAAAACAAATTCAATAAAGAAAGCATCAAGATATACTTACTTGACTGATTATTTGCAGTATAACACCTCAAACGTGGCGCTCCTTTTGTTCTCTTCTTGTTTGGGAAGGTTTCCTCACGCATCGCGATTACAGAAACATAACAGCGCATTTTTCAAACTCTAGTGAAGTAGTGCGTCATGACGTAGTATTTCTGGCGCATGCGCATTAAACACCATGTTCGTATATAGTATATTTTTATTTCAGCTTTTCTGTTTAAGTTGAGGTGACGTGATTGAAATGTGTTGACAAATGAAATCGGTTACATTTCGGCCGCGGTTTGTGTTATAAAAAAAATCTTAAAGGAGGAGTCGATTCCCCTTAATGGAATCGATTCCAACCTCAGAAGTGGAGGAATTGATTCTTTTTGGAATCGATTCCCAGCCCTAGTTGAAGTTGTTCTAACTCTTTGTGTTGTTAGACTCTGTAAGTTCACAAAACTTTACTCTTTCACCTTACTAAAAGTCAATATTTTTGTTCAGTGTAGTGTAGATTGCAATTAAATGTGTTTAATTGACTTAGAACAACATAATGATATTGAAAGTATTCTCACAGATGTAAAGTCCAACACATTACTGTTATGCTAATAATCCTCTCATAAATTACATTTTATTGTCATATATTATGTAGAAAACTGACAAAAATGTCAACAAGTTGTCCTCCATTATAGTACTGTATCACAAATTTATTGGAAAAACACATTCCAAGTGCATTAATGCACACAGTATATATTATAGATTAAACACATTTAAAATAAATGAACAAATGTAATGTTTTCCATTAAAAGTAAAATTTTGGTAACACTTTACAATAAGGTTCATTTATTAAACATTAGTTAATGTATTAACTAACATGAACTAACCATGAGCAATAGCCTACATTTGTTACTGTTTTTGTTAATCTTTGTTAACGTTAGTTAATACAAATCCAGCTGTTCATTGTTTGTTCATGTTAGTTCACAGTGCATTAACTAATGTTAACAAGATTTTAATAAAGTATTAGTAAATGTTGAAATTAACATTAACAAAGATTAACAAATGCTGTAGAAGTATTGTTCATTCTTTGTTAATGTTAACTAATGTAGTTAACTAATGAACCTTATTGTAAAGTGTTACCAAAATTGTATTTAGTATATTATTCAATTCATCAAAATAAATTTCATTTAATAACTTATAACTTTAATAACTTTTAAACACTATAAAATCATAATTATTTAAAATGTAAAACTTAAGTAGTTTTTTTAAAACATGCACTTGAGTGTGTTTAGAAATATTATCATGAAAGTGTACTTTCTTTAAGAAAAACTTAAGTAGACATTATTAAAAATAGATTTTTTTAAAACATGCACTTAGGTGTGTTTAGAAATATTGTGATGAAAGTGTACTTACTTTAAGTTAAACTTAATTAGATATTATTACAAAGTGCATTTGTAAAAAGCGCACTTAAGTGTGTTTATAAATATGATCATGAAAGTGTACTTTCCATAAGTAAAACTTAATTAGACATTATTACAAAGTGCATTTTTAAGAAGTACACTTAAGTGTGTTTATAAATATGATCATGAAAGTGTACTTTCTATAAGTAAAACTTAATTAGACATTATTACAAAGTGCATTTTTAAAAAGTACACTTAAGTGTGTTTATAAATATTGTCATGAAAGTGTAATTACTTTAAGTTGAACTTAATTACATATTATTACAAAGTGCATTTTTAAAAGTGCACTTAAGTGAGTTTATAAATATTGTGATGAAAGTGTACTTACTTTAAGTTAAACTTAATTACATATTATTACAAAGTGCATTTTTAAAAAGTACACTTAAGTGTGTTTATAAATATTGTGATGAAAGTGTACTTACTTTAAGTTAAACTTAATTACATATTATTACAAAGTGCATTTTTAAAAAGTACACTTAAGTGTGTTTATAAATATTGTGATGAAAGTGTACTTACTTTAAGTTAAACTTAATTACATATTATTACAAAGTGTATTTTTAAAAGTGCACTTAAGTGTGTTTATAAATATTGTGATGAAAGTGTACTTACTTTAAGTTAAACTTAATTGGTATTTAATTTTAATTATATTATATTATCTGCAAGTACACTTTTCAAAAAGTATACTTTAATAGGTTTAAGCACACAAAAAGTACACTTTCAATACAATTAAGCACACTTCTTTTTCACAAGGGTTGTTTTGCCTGCTGTCCATAAAACACCATCTTACTTTCCGTTATTTGCCCGTTCTATTGCCGAAAGGCTTGAAATTACTACCGTTTCGATCGCATATTATCCCGAAATTTAATCTTTGCAATTTAAAAATATAACTGAGGGCATTTGTGCAACTAATTTTTTTTAAACACGTCCATTCTAAATGTTGTTACAGTGGCGATAATTTTAGCAGGTGCTGCTAGAAATAAGAAAACACCTTTAGGCACAACTATGAGCCTACAGCACTCATTTAATTTCAACCGCTGTTGTCTGTCCGCGTCTCGAATGACCACACTCCCTCGCACTGTCCTACCATCTTAGCTTGCCTGTGTGTGCAGGATAGCTCTATACAGTACAATGCAACCCTAACCTTAGCTCCCAGGAGTAAGCGATTTTGCGTGACTTTACATCAACAGTCATTTGGCTAAATTTGCTCAACTCACCTTGTTATTCAGATCCGCCTGCAGCGATCAAACCATTGAAGTGCTGACTCTGAGACTCCAAGGAAGATAAGTTACTGCATCTGCCTATAGGAAACTCCGCGCCAATGAAAAAGCGGGATTCCAACTTATAAATTTTTTAAATATTTACGTTTGGTGAACGCATGTGCCAAAGCGACAGCTGCCCAAATAAATAGTGCATGTCAACTCACTTTTATTACATTTATTGTACACAAAAACCACATACAAATAACTACCTAAAAATATTGCATTGGTTTTATTTAAAATATATTGTTATATAAAAACTTCTATATTTTAAGTAAAGAGGAAGTATTTTGGTAACACTTTACAATAAGGTTCATTTATTAAACATTAGTTCATGCATTAACGAACTAACCATTTGTTACTGTATTTGCTATTCTTTGTTAACGTTAGTTAATACAAATCTAGCTGTTCATTGTTTGCTCATGTTAGTTCACAGTGCATTTACTAATGTTAACAAGATTTTAATAAAGTATTAGTAAATGTTGAAATTAATATTACCAAAGATTAACAAATGCTGAAGAAGTATTGTTCATTCTTTGTTAATGTTAACTAATGTAGTAACTTAATGAACCTTATTGTAAAGTGTTACCAGTATTTTTTATACTTTTTAGTATAAAACTAATAAAATAAGCTAGATTACAACTATTTAAAGTATATAAAACCTACTTTGTGGGTGTAGCACTTTTTACAGTGCAGAGAACTGGAAATGTTTTGAATGCGGTGAGATTGGGCACAAACGTGGCGTATGCCCGAAAAAAACGAACAAAAAATATCTGAGGCTCAAGATAGAATAAAAAAAGCAGATCATTTGGAGCGATGATAGAAAAGGAAATGAAGAGAAGGGTGAAGGGGTAACAGAAGAGGGGAACGAGCGGAACGAGGTGCTTGAGATTAATGTTAATGATGAGAATGTGCAACCTGGATGCAGTGCTGCCCCAGATAGACATGAGAAAGAAACCACTGATGTAATAGATGACAATGAGGAACAGGTTTGTGTTGAAAAGGATCGTGAGGTTAATGATGATTCAGAGGTTGAAGTTTTAGAGGAAAAAATTGATGAGGGGGTGGATAACTTGCTCTCAGTGTACTGAGGATGGAGTAAAAGATGAGGAGTGGCTAGACAAAATAGATGAAAAAGACTTGTACACTGTTGAACAAATTAATTATTTTCTTGATGCAACGAAAGGAAAATCAGGAATAGAAGTAGAGGATTTTCCCGGACACTGAAAAATTTGTCGTTTCTGTGATGAAGGCCAGGAAAGCATGCAGTTTTGAGGAGCTCTCGCAGCAAAAGAGTTTTCGCCTTAAAAAACGTTTAACCTTGATAAGAAAAGGAAAAGGTAAGAAGAAGGCAAAGGGAGGACTAACGAGGGGAAACATAAGAAATCGCTAGTTACGTATGTAACTGTGGTTCTGTGAATTCCGGATGACCGCCAGAGGCAGTGCAAAGCACTAGTGGAGTAATCGCTGCGCTAGCTAGATCAGGTCGAGAAGAATATAACAACAAAGTCACGTCATGTACGCAGACCGAGACGCGAAGGATAAAACCCACAGCGACTCGAGATACCCAGCCTCAGAATGCTTCTCGCGCATTCCGAGTGACGAGGGACTCTGGCGGTCATCCGGAATTCACAGAACCACAGTTACATACGTAACTAGCGTTCTGTTTCATTCCTACTGACCGCTAGAGGCAGTGCAAAGCACTAGTGGATGACGCATATCAACATCAGTCATGAGGAATGCCAAGGAAACTCCCCGTAAAGTGGCCCAGGACGAAGACACGGCCCTGAGTGGAGTGACAAAGTAATACCCGTTGGTAAGGGCTGATGAGATTTATTATACGCCAACTTTATCCGTCTCGACAATCCCAGCGTGATAATCTCTGTTTGGACAAAGGTGCACCCTTGCGTACCTCACCATAACAGACAAACAGCTGATCCGTCTGTCTGAAAGGAGCGGTAGAATTAACATAGCACTTTAAAGCTCGTACAGGAGCTCGTACAGTACTTTTCGTGTTTGTAGCTCCGGAGGATTTCTTCATTAATCTTTAATTTTCTTCTTTACCACTCATTTATAAACTAGCACTTTCTATTTTTCTATCATGTGAACTTATCCTCGATACTATTCCTTATAAAAAACAATTGGATTGCTTTGATATCGCTACTTAGATCCAATTTTTCGAATCTAGGCTACTAGCCTTTAGCCCGCTAGCATTCCACGCGTGGCCTTCGCCTATCGAGACGCTGACTCAAGGCTTCTCACTTGCTTTGCTTAGAGCCTGCATGAACGGGGCATAGGCATTTGCTGTGAGAACCTGCCTTTACGGCGCATACGCGTGCGATCTGTACTTGTGTTTGTAGCTCCGGAGAATTTCTTAATTAATTCCTTGATTTTCTTCTTTACCACTCATTTATAAACTAGCACTTTCTATTTTTCTATCACCTTTAGCCCGCTAGCATTCAACGCGTGTCCCTTCGCCTATCGGCCGTCTCATTTTACACCCGTTTCACTGAAAAGATACGGGTTGCATCCGGCATTTCAGTCCTAAATTAGTCGGGATATTAATTTACTGTTCATCTTTTATAATGGCGAACACATCGGATGAGAGTCTAACGTTACCTCTGTGTGCAGGTGAGGACACATTCGAGCTCTTCACGGTGAAGCAGGAGCTGGAACGCGTCGAGAAGCAGATCCGCAGTCTGCTGATGAAGCAAGCCGAGCTGTTGGACTGGCGTTCAACGCTTGAAGCTTCACGCGCCGACGCTCACAACTCAGTGGTTAGTAACGTTAACTCTGTTAGTACTTCCTCATCCACTCCGTATGCTCCTCTGCCCAGGACGACGCGATCAGCCCGGCCTTCTTTCACTCCGACTCCGGCACAACACCGTGGAGCATGGATCACGCAGCGGAGGACACGAGCCAGGACCAGAGCTACCTCTCCGCCCCTCCCGGTCTTCGAGATCTCCACTCGGAACCGCTTCTCCCCTCTTCGCGAGCCGGAACGCGATGACGCCGTGATCATCGGGACATCCATGGTCCGTCATGTCCGCGCTACTTCGGGTAAAGGTAATGTACGCACACACTGTTTCCCCGGTGTCCGTGTTCTTGATATCGCCGCTCAGGTTCCCGAGATCGTGGGCGGTGACACGCGCATCGGAGCTGTTGTGCTGGAAGCGGGAGCGAATGACATCAGGCAACGGCAGACCGAGGTTCTGAAGAAGGACTACATGAGCCTGATCGAGACGGTACGCACCACAGCGCCTAAAGCAACGATCATCGTGTCCGGACCGCTTCCCACGTACAGACAAGGACAGGAAAGGTTCAGTAGACTTTTTGCATTTAATGAATGGCTAATGTTAATGTGTAATGAACAGAAACTGCTCTTTGTAAATAATTGGCATCTGTT
Source organism: Hybognathus amarus (assembly GCA_030378365.1). Lineage (NCBI taxonomy): Eukaryota > Metazoa > Chordata > Actinopteri > Cypriniformes > Leuciscidae > Hybognathus > Hybognathus amarus. The sequence goes on from JAQIUQ010000459.1 coordinate 11,328, forward strand.
TTGGGAGCGACCCAGACTGTACTCGGGCAGACGGACTCCACCCCAGCAGAATCGGAGCGAGTGTTCTGTCGGACAACATCTCCGAGACGTTACGCACCAGATGACTAATAAGTCAAAGTCCAAATCACAGCCTCTGTTGTCCAAACTTAACTAATATGCATAGTGTGGAGCGTTACATAGAAACTGTGTCCATTCCTCGTTTAGTGAAGCCAAACAATAAATCTAGTGCAGGATTTAGCAAAAATCTTATTGTAATTAAACCAGAAAATCTAAATATCAGTGAACAAAAACAATTTTTAAAGCTAGGTCTTCTAAACATTAGATCGCTCACACCTAAAGCAGTTATTGTAAATGAAATGGTCACAGATAATAATTTTGATGTTCTGTGCCTTACTGAAACCTGGCTTAAACCAAATGAGTATTTCGGTCTAAATGAGTCTAGTCCACCAGGATACTGTTATAAGCATGAGCCTCGTCTGATCGGTCGCGGCGGCGGTGTTGCGACAATCTATAAAGATATTTTTAATGTTACTCAGAAAACAGGTCACAAGTTTAATTCTTTTGAAGTACTTGTGCTAAATGTTACGCTGTTAGATGTACGAAAGAAATCCATATTATCTCTAGCCTTGGCTACTGTATATAGACCTCCAGGGCCATATGCTGAATTCCTAAAGGAGTTTGCAGACTTTCTCTCGGATCTATTGGTGAATGTCGATAAAGCAATAATTGTTGGAGATTTTAACATACACGTAGATAATACAAATGATGCTTTAGGGGCTGCGTTTACAGACTTATTAAACTCCTTTGGGGTCAAACAAAACGTCAGTGGTCCCACTCATCGTCTAAATCATACACTAGATTTAATTATATCATATGGAACCAGTCCAACTGATATAAATATTATACCGCAAAACGATGATGTCACTGATCATTACATGGTGACTTGCATAATACGTACTGCCGAAATATGTCATGTTGCGCCACGTTATAGAAAAGGCAGAACAATCCTTCCAACCACTATAGATAGATTCTCAAATAGCTTACCTGATCTATCTAAGCTGCTAAGTGAACCCAAACAAACTGATCAATTAGATGAAATGACTAGCAGTTTGAGCACCATTTTCACTAGTACATTAGATATTGTTGCACCAATTAGATTAAAAAAGGTTACAGAGAAAACTAAAGCACCCTGGTACAACAGTGATACGCATGCTATCAAGAGAGAAACTCGTATCTTAGAGCGTAAATGGAAACAAACTAATTTAGAGGTCTTTAGAATCGCGTGGAAAGACAGTATGTCACGTTATAAAAAGGCTCTAAAAACTGCCAGGGCTGAGCATCTTCGCAAACTAATAGAAAATAACCAAAATAATCCAAGGTTTTTATTTAACACCGTGGCTAGACTAACAAATAAACAGACATCGCCAGAGCAAAATATACCGTTACAGCTTAGCAGTAATGATTTTATGAATTACTTCAATGAGAAAATAGAAAGCATCCAAAACACAATTATAAATGTACAATCCTCTATGGTGTCTTATGATTCAGCCTCAATTATGGCCCCTCTAGAACAACTACACCGCTTTACAACGATAGGACAGGAAGAGCTAAATAAACTTATCATTGCTTCTAAACCAACAACATGTTTATTAGATCCAATACCAACTAAACTACTAAAAGAAGTGTTACCTGTAGTGGAAGAGCCTCTCCTCAATATTATTAACTCGTCTTTATCTTTAGGTCATGTTCCAAAAATATTCAAGCTGGCAGTAATAAAACCTCTCATTAAGAAACCGCAATTAGATCCAAATAACTTAGCAAATTACAGACCCATTTCAAATCTTCCATTTATGTCAAAAATACTAGAAAAAGTTGTGTCCGCTCAATTGTGCTCTTTTTTGCAAGAAAATGATATCTATGAAAAATTCCAGTCAGGATTCAGACCGCATCATAGTACAGAAACTGCGCTAGTTAAAATTACAAATGATTTACTTTTAGCTTCTGACCAAGGCTGTATCTCAATACTAGTCCTACTTGATCTTAGCGCTGCGTTCGACACTATAGATCATAAAATACTCTTGGATCGACTACAAAACTACACTGGTGTTCAGGGACAGGCATTAAGCTGGTTTAGATCGTACTTATCGGACCGTTCTCATTTTGTTTGTTTAAATGGGGAAAAATCAAAGATAACGCCAGTAGACTATGGAGTACCGCAAGGATCGGTTTTAGGCCCTCTGCTATTCTCAATATATATGCTGCCACTTGGTAATATTATAAGAAAACATGGAATTAACTTCCACTGTTATGCTGATGATACTCAATTATATATTTCATCACGACCAGACGAAAACACTAACTCATCTAAATTGACAGAGTGTCTCAAAGATATAAAATGCTGGATGACGCGTAATTTCCTGCTATTAAATTCAGATAAAACGGAGGTTTTACTTATTGGTCCAAAAAACTACTCACAAAACCTCTTACAATACAACTTTAATATAGATGGATGTCCTGTTACTTTATCCACTACAGTAAAAGACCTGGGTGTTATACTAGACCGCAACTTGTCTTTCGAAAATCATATTTCATATGTTACAAGAACAGCCTTTTTCCACCTTAGAAACATTGCTAAGCTACGTAACATGCTATCTGTTTCTGATGCAGAAAAGTTAGTTCATGCATTTATGACCTCGAGACTAGATTACTGTAATGCTTTATTAGCCGGTTGTCCTGCATCCTCAATAAACAAAGCTACAGTTAGTCCAAAATGCAGCCGCTAGAGTTCTTACTAGGTCAAGAAAATACGATCATATAACACCGATTTTATCATCTCTACACTGGTTACCTATTAAGTTCCGCATCAACTACAAAATACTACTACTAACCTATAAAGCCCTAAATGGTTTAGCTCCAATGTACTTAACGGACCTTCTTTCGCCCTACAATCCACCGCGTTCTTTAAGATCACTAAATTCAAGGCTTCTGGTCATTCCTAGGATATCTAAGTCCACTAAAAGAGGGAGGGCGTTCTCGCATTTAGCTCCAAAACTCTGGAATAGCCTTCCCGATACGGTTCGAGGCTCTGACTCGCTGACACAGTTTAAAACTAGACTAAAAACGCATCTCTTCAGTCAAGCATTCACATAATGCTTACCTTTTAGTCCTCTGTTATGCCATACAGAACCGTTTGCCGCTGAAACTGCTTAACGCACCAGTGGCTCGACAGCCTTTTAGACAAACGGTTCAAGCACGTTCGGCACGTATGGTTGGCTTGCGGAGAGTTTGTGAGATAGTGATTTTCTAACACCGACTCCTGTATAATGGAAATCATTCTGAACATCAGCTATGCTAATTATCTTCCCATCTGCCTTTCTGCTGTTATCTCGGGACGTTTGTCCCGGAGAAATGGCGCTCGTCAGGTCCAGTTTGTATCCAGCCTCTCACGGGGATCTCAGATGCCCCAACGCCTGTGAAGAGACGACTCAACGCTGGCGATATGTTATGGCTCCATATTATATATGAACAATATTTATATTTAATATTTATATATAAACAATATGAATGTAAGCCAGAGGAGAACTGGCCCCGACTGAGCCTGGGTTCTCCCAAGGTTTTTTCTCCATCCAATCTGATTGAGTTTTGGTTCCTTGCCACTGTCGCCTTGCTTTGCCTTGCTTTTGGCTTGCTTAGTCAGGTTTTTACCATTTAACAATATTACTTATCTGTGTTGTACTTCTGTCATGTTATCACTGTGAAGCTGCTTTGATACAATCTGTATTGTGAAAAGCGCTATATAAATAAATGTGACTTGACTTGACTTGACAGGACACAGAAGATGAGACTCCCCATCTGTATCCAAGTGATTGAAAGGCGGCTGAAAAGCAGCCAGATGAATAGACTGATTCACAAATTGTGGTAACAAAACTTTAGGGAGAAAGGCTGGATTAGGCCGAAGAATGACCCCAGAATCCTCTGGTAACCAGCGTGAACACAATTCGCTCACTGTGACAAGGCATGAAGTTCACCAACGCGTGTTCAGTGGAAGCAACGGCCAACAAAAAAGAGCACTTTTAAGGACAACCACTTAATATCTGCAACAGCTAACGGCTCAAACGGTGATGTACAAAGGGACTCTAGAACAAGCGGTAAGTCCCACACAGGAAAGGGAGTAGAACGAACGGGCTTTAAACGCCTCGCTCCCTTCAGAAAACTCACAAACAAGGTTATGAGACCCAAGGGTAGCACCAGCAACCGGGTCATGATAAGCCGATATGGCAGCAACATAAACTTTTAAGGTGGAGGCCGCCCTGTTGTCATCAAATAAATGTTGCAAGAAACTCAAAACTGTCGGCACAGAACAGTGAACTGGGTCAATTCCTTGATCCCCACACCAAGACGAAAATATCCTCCAACGAGCAGCATAAAGCTGTTGTGTCAGAAGGAGCCCTCACGTTGCCGATAGTGTTCACTACTGCTGGTTCACAATCCATTAACTGTGATCTGGACCCAGGGGCCAAACCCAGAGCTGAAGACGAGTTGGATCTGGGTGCCGAACACGGCCGTGCATCTGAGAGAGAAGGTCCCGTCTGGTGGGAAGCTGCCATGGTTCGCCTTGTAACAGACTCAGAAGGAGAGGAAACCATAGCCTGGATGGCCATCGAGGTGCCACTAAAAGCACCCTGTGCTTGTACAGGAATATACGATGTAATGTTTCCCACAGAAGTGGAAATGGAGGGAACGCATACAACAGGCAATTCGGCCATCTGTGGGCTAATGCATCCTGTCCCAATGGGCTGGACGTCTCGGTTCTCGCGAACCACCAGCGGCAATGAGTAGTCATTTCCGATGCAAACAGGTCGACCTCTGCCTTGCCAAACCGTTGCCAAATCAACTGCACTACATCCGGGTGAAGTCTCCATTCCCCCGGGAGCACCAGATCCCTGGACTGAGCATCCGCCACTTGATTGTCCAATCCCGGAAGATGAACTGCCCTCAATGAGGCCAGCCGGCCCTGAGACCATGTGAGGATCTTGCCGAGATAGCAGTAAAGATGCAAGAGACCTGGTGCCGCCCTGATGATTCAAATGAAAGACCGTCCGATGTGTTGTCGGACCGGACAAGCACATGACGGACCCATCAGGTTTGGTAGGAAGTGTTGTAGAGCCAAGTACACTGCCTTCAACTCTAGGACGTTGATATGTTCTAAGGCCTCCCTGGGTGACCAGTGACCACCAATTCCCCTCTGGTTCCACGTTGCCCCCCATCCTGTTAGTGAAGCATCTGTCGTGATCACTTCCTGACGGGAGGATACCACCCCTCAGAGGCACACCGGCTTTCAGAAATGTTACCTTTTTCCAGGGTTTCAATGCACGGACACAGGCAGGCGAAACGACAATCATGCAATGGCGATGTCTCGCTGGATCTAGCCCTAAGCTGTTGCTCCACCTCTGAAGAGGCCTGAGGTGAAGCAAGCCCAAAGGGATCACGATGCGGCGGCCGCTTACATCCCCATTAGTCGCAGAAGGACACCATAAGGAAGTTTTGTTCCCTGATCGAAACGAGTCAGTAACTGACAAATATTGTCCGTTTCATGCGTGAGACAATGTGGCAGACATTGTGATTGAAATCGAGTGTTATCCCTATGAAGGTTATGGTCTGTACCGGGACCAAATGACTCTTTGCATCGTTCACAGTAAGGCCCAACCTCTGGACATGCTCCAGCACAATCCTGGTGTTGTGTAACGCCTGTCGTCTCATTGGGCACAGAGCAGCCAATCGTCTAAATAGGGCAGAATCCTCATGCCCTTGGACCAAAGGGGAGACAGGGCTGCACTCATGCATCTTGTGAAACACGAGGAGCCAGAGATAGACCGAATGGTAGAACTCTGAACTGATAGGCTTGATTCTGAAAGCTGAATCTTCAGGAATTTTCTGTGGTGGGGAGCAACGGGGACATGGAAGTAAGCGTCCTTCAAGTCCACACTCACGAACCAGTCTCCTTTCGTCACAGATCGAAGAACATCGACTGTGCGTAACATTCGGAAAGGAAGAGACTTCAAGAACACGTTTAGACGTCTCAGGTCCAGAATTGGACGAACACCTCCATCTTTTTTTGGAACAAGGAGAGTTACGTGGAGTAAAACCCGTCCCTCTGACTGAGGGGATGATCTTTTTCTATGGCTCCTTTCAGTAACAGTGAATGCATTTCTAAGGAAAGGGCCATTGAACTGGTTACATCTTTGACAACTGTCGGAAAGATTCCTGAAAACTTGGGAGGCCGGCGTCGGAATTGCAGAGTGTATCCCCTGCTCAAAGTCGCCAGAACCCAGGGGTCGGACACTGAGTTTTCCCAGTAATGTAGATGCTGCACAGTGAAACGACCGACCGCCGGCCCCATAGCTTCAGGGTTTTTGGCCTCTGCCTTTAGGACCTGTGGGGGGCGCTGACGTGGTCTCCCCTGCTGGTGACGGTGAAACGGGTGACGTCCTTGGGCCTCCTCAGCCCCTCTATGCCGCTGTGGAGCCTGCAGCTGAGAAATGTCCTGCTGTCGCACTCGATGCTCTGAGCCCGGAAAGCGTGGGCGAGCAGGAGTCAGAGGCATTCTAAAAGGTGGTGCTCGTGGAACCTGAGTCAGTTGTCGTGTGGCTTCTGACAACTTCATTCTCTTCTCCAATACCTCAGAAACATTGGGGCCAAAAAGATGTCCTGGTACAATTGGCAGTTCTCTCAATGTCTTCTTACAATCTTCAGGTAACCTTGCCTGAGCAAGCCATACCTGACGCCGGGCTGTTAGAAGGGTCGCTGAAAGTGTCCCAAGTTCTCGAGTCACATGACCCATAGTCAACAGAGCCGTCTGTAAGAACTGAGATGTAGAAGCGTCAAGGTTCGCTGACTCTAATGTGTTATTGCAGGCAAGAAGCAGCTGGCAGATAGTATTCTCAGCTCGAGTTATAAAGGCTACCGACTCGTATGCCTTCTTTAAGAAAGTGTCAGTGCGTCCACATTGTGCACTCGGGCAGCGTACATTGCCTCTTAGAGCCTCATCTGGTGATACCACCAAAGCTGCAACCGGCTGTTCAATTTCCGGCGCCCGTCCTACCCCAATGGAGTCAGCCTCAGCCATTGCGGCAAGAGTGCGGGCTGTTTTTGATCTCCTCCTAGGCACATTGGGACTGGTAAGTGCACTGGAGAATTCCGTCACAAAATCCTTACATGTTGGCATTGTGAACACATTACTATCAGCAGCTTGTCTGAAGAACACATTGGTTTGAATGGGTTGGACAGGTGATTTGTCAAGACCCAGGACGAGCCCACCGCCATCTGCAGAACAGATAACACATCGTCTGGAGCAGATGGGCCTGCGCCCGATGAATGTACAGACCCACCGCTCGAACCACCTGTAGCATATAGGTTAAGAAAAAACATCGTTTGGGCGGGTGGGTTGTATGTCAGGTTCCACCGATTCTCCATCAAGAAAATGTGAATTAGACGCGCTCATGGAGAGAGCGTCAAAATCTACAGCATGTGGGGTTTGGAAATCACTCTCATCCACTGGTGTGTCCTCCGTATGTGCGGCCGACACTTGGGGTTGTAGAGACTGAAGAAGACTTTCATCTCCATCATTTCTGAAGAAGAGAAGCTACAGTCTTCGATAATAAGTGTTCTGAAGTGTCTTTCTGTATTACAGATTTCTTCTTGCTCGGCGGAGCGCGGCAGCTGCTGACGCGCGACGCTTTGAGCGCGTCGCGGCTGTTGTGCGAGGCTCAGCCGGCGAGTCAATGTCTAACTCAGCAGAGCGAAGCTGTCTCTCTGACATCGGTAGCATACTACATTGCAAACACGGGTCAGTCAGGGCCTCCTTCAGATGTTGAGCGCCTAAACATGATGGGCATCGATCGTGTCCGTCGTCGGGAAGAAGCGTATTCGGACACAACTTGCAACTTGAAACGGGGATGAGAGAGCTATGTTCCATGACTCCGTCAATAACACGTCCTCGGTTAGCACCGTAGGCACTTAAAACTGTAATAACACCCACTGAGCAGTAGAAAAATTTTCGGATAGAACCCGAAAATTCTATAACGAAACGCTCTCACAAGTAACGTGAAGTCAAGTCTGCATTCGGATAGAACCACAAGGCATTCAATGACTAGCACAATGGCGAATATACAATGAATCTATATGATAACATAGACAGATATAACGTTATAGGTATGCGGTGAACGCAACCTAAGCGCGTTGTAAACCAGCCACCGGATAGTACCGTGAAGCACAGGTATCGCCGACACAACCACAAACGTATACACTCACGTAATGAAGAGAAAATATCCAAGATATCCGTCCTGTCCTGATGATAGTGTGAGAGCGCGCTGTCACAGCTTGGGAGGGCGAATCCTCGCAACTCAGGTAAGCTGCACGGGACAGCGTGAAAACAACGACCTATCAAAGCGAGAAAGCGAAAGAGCTGGGCACCGAGTCGCTGTGGGTTTTATCCTCGCGTCTCGGTTTGCGTTATGACGTGACTTTGTTGTTATATTCTTCTCGATCTATCTAGCTAGCGCAGCGATTATCCACTAGTGCTTTGCACTGCCTCTGGCGGTCAGTAGGAATGAAACAGAACATGTTGTTTAAAAACGCTCTCCTCTACCTTTCCTGTTATCTTTTTCTCTTTATCTTTTCTCTTTATCTCTGGTGTTAATGGAATGAGGGAATGGAGAAAAAATAATGTATTATCAGAAATAATTTTTACAAAAAAGTTAAGTGTTGTATTTTTGCAAGAAACTCACAGTGACCAAAAGTAATGAAGTTGACTGGGATGTATGGTGGAAAGGAGAAAAAGTCCATAGTCATGGTACAAATTTAAGTGCTGGAGTGGCAGTGTTATTTTCCCTGGGGTAAAAGCAAAAATAATTTCAAAAAAAGAGCTACAACCAGGAAGATATTTAATTGTAAAGGCTGAAATTAGTAATCTCCCGTTCTTGTTTGTTAACATATATGCACCAAATATAGGAGCAGATAGAGTACAGCTTTTTAAAAAAATAGAACAATTTCTAAAGCAGCAAAAAGATGATGATTTTATTGTTATGGGCGGTGACTGGAATTGTACCCTAAACTTTACTCTAGACAGAAATGGAGAAGAACAGCATGCACAATCATCTTTCTGTTTAGACAGTATAATTAAAAGTATGCATTTCTCAGATGTGTGGAGAGAATGCAACTTGGCAGTACACATGGGTGAAAGTCACCAATAATAAAGTTTTTGCAGTACTGGTTTTGCAACCGATACACACGGTTATTTATGTATCACAAAATATGAGAAACAGAATTTTAAAAACTGCTATAATACCAACATCACTCTCTGATCATAAACTTATCACAGCTGAATGCTCATTGGAAATAACAAATCGTAAAAGCTGCTACTGGCATTTTCAAGTCAAATTGTTAGAAGACACAAAGTTCTGTGAATATTTTATTGATTTTTGGGAGACCTGGAAAAGAGAAAAGAATAATTATGAAGACATTACTCAGTGGTGGGAAGTTGGAAAGGTGCACATAAGACAATTTTGTCAGCAATATACATCTCATTCTTCATTAATTTTAAAAAATACAATAGATGGGCTAGAAAAAGAAATTATGGAGATTGAAAAAGAAATTATTGAAAGTGAACCTTGAAAGTGAACCTTTAATTCCTGAGAGAATTGTGGGAGGAAAAAGAACTGAGTTCTATTCTTAATGAAAAGGTTAAAGGAGTGCTTGTGAGGAGCAGGTTCACTGCAATAAGAGATGTGGATGGTCCTACAACTTTCTTCTTCAATTTGGAGCGTAAAGCTGGGATAGAGAAACGAATGTACTGTTTAAAAAACACTAATGGACATGACAGCTCAGACCCAGAGGTTATGAGAGGAATTGCTGTTGATTTTTATTCTGAACTCTATGCTGCTGAAAATACAGATGAACAATGCAGGAATGAACTGTTACAAGATCTTCCTATGATAACTCAAGGAGATAAACTTTCCCTAGAAACTGAATTTAATTTTGAGGAACTTACCGACAGTGTCATGGGACTCTCCTCAGGCCGTGCGCCAGGACTGGATGGATTACCTGCTGATTTTTATAAGACTTTTTGGAACATCATTGGGAAATATTTTCTTGAAGTACTTGCAAAATTGTCTAAGTAAAGGAATTCTTCCTACAAGTTGTCAGAGAGCAGTTTTAACGCTGCTCCCTAAAAAAGAAGATTTGACAATGTTGAAGAACTGGAGACCAGTGGCAATTCTGTGCTCTGATTATAACATATTCTCTAAAGTTCTAGCAAACAGGTTAAATGGTGTACTGCATGAAATTGTCCACAAAAATCAGTCCTATTGTATTAAAAATAGATGTATATCTGATAATCTACATTTAGTACGGGATGTTATAGATTTTGCAATCCAAAATGGCAGCAACATGTATGGTCAAAATAGCTGGTGGCCTCAGTTTTTCCGATAAAAGTACAGCGGGGAATTAGGCAAGGTTGTTCTCTGTCTGGTCTTCTTTATAGTATAGCAATAGAGCCTCTGTTGTGCAGACTTAAAAGGGTTGAATGTCTTTTTTTCACCAACCTATTAAACTTTCTGCTTATGCAGATGATGTCACAGTCTTAATTAGAGATCAAAATGATGTTAAATTGTTAGAAAAGGCATTAGTGTGTTATAATAAAGCATGTTCAGCAAAGGTCAATTGGGGCAAAAGCGATGCTCTGTGGTGTGGTCAGGAACCTCAAATTCCATCACTCCCGGGTGATTTAAAATGGGGGAGGGCAGGTTTTAAATATTCAGGGGTCTTTTTAGGGACAGAAGACTTTAGGAAGAAAATTGGGAGGGTCTATTGGAAAAAGTGTGTGTGAGGTTGTCTCGCTGGAAATGGGTGCTGCCCCAGCTGTCCTACAGGGGAAGAGTGCTTGTCTGTAACAATTTGGCTGCAGCATCTTTGTGGCACAGAATGAGGATTCTGGAACCTCCGGAGGATTTAGTAAGAAGACTACAAAAGTGCCTGGTTGATTTCTTCTGGTCGGGGCAACACTGGTTGAAGGCATCTGGTGCTGTATCTACTTATACAAGAGGGAGGACAAGGACTGATAGACATAAGATCCAGAGTCAAAGCCTTCAGACTCCAAACGGTGAAGAAACTTCTGTATGGGGAGGATGTGAGCTGGGCTGGTATCGCCTGTACCCTATTGAGGAGAGCTGGGAATATGGGACTAGACCCCATTTATTCCTCTTGGACATTAACAAAATAGACCTGTCAGGACTAACAGCTTTCTACAGGTCTATTTTAACATCTTGGACAGTTTGCAGAATTTCTGAGAGCAAAAAGGTGTGAAGAGAATGTGGCTAAAGAAGAACCAATTCTTTCAATCCTGCAGTGGACTTGAATATTTTAAAGTCATTATCTCTGAGAAATACTCTAAAGACTGCACATTTTTTAAAAGTTGGACAATTTTTATCTGAGGAAGGATGGATATCTGCTGACGTTTTGGCTGGAAAACTGGGCATAAGATCAACTCGACTTGCACAGAACATACTGACTCAGTTAAGTGAAGCTCTTACCTGTGGATTACAGACTCTCTCCAGAAACACATGATGAAAAAGTTTTTTCCTTCCCAGAATTGTCTATTTCTGCAGACACTGGATTATGGACTGAATCGGAGGGTAGACTGCTGTTTTTTGAGACACCCCAACTTGGATTTTTACGTAATGTTGGAAAAAAAGCTCTGTATGTACTGTGTGTGAAAGATTTATACCTTCAAACGCTGGATGGTGTAAAGGAGTCTAAATGGCAGGAGGTGTTTGGAGCAGACGCTTCCCCTGAAGGTAGCTGGAGGTCCCTGTACAAGTCTCCTACTGAGAAGAGGACTGTAATGTTTCTCTTCTCAGTAATGAAACATTTGTATAACAGAACTTATGTTTTATTATCTTTTAGTTCGTGTGCAGCAACAGTTACAACACATGCTCTTCACCACCTCTTGGTCTGCACTCACTTCAGGTAAGTGTTATGCTACTGACACCTAGTGGTTAGTTTCTATACTCACAACTATACTATCACTACATCCCCTTTCCATTAGACGTAAAGAACAAGTTATTTCAACCAATTACTTTATATACTATCTAACCATTAAGCAAGCACTATATACATTATACAAGATATATTGCATCAAACAACAAAATCCAGAATTATTCAAATTACAATCCCAGTGTTTTTTTTTTTATGAACATTTAACTCCTTATGATATGTTTGAGCTACATTCAGAGGTTCAGTCTATCAGGAGGCTTTACTGTGCGTTTGAATCTTCTCATCACAGGGGAATGCAAATCTGAATACATTTCTTTAGCTGGCTGTATGTTATCCAGAAGTGGAAGTGTTTCAGATGTCGTTGCTGTTGTTGGTGTATTCCGCACAGTCTGTGTCCTCTGTATATGAATCCTCTCATACTGTCTCTTTTGTTTTCAACAGACTTCTCCGATTTCTCCTCAAGAGTTGACCATCCTCTGTCCTGACAGTGTAAGATCTGGGTTCACCTCTTCCAGGACTGTGGCTCTTTTAGTCCAGGTACTGCAATCTTCAAGTCTTACTGTGTCATTATTGGAGAGTGGTTCTAGGCTTTTTGATGCCTTGTCATAATTAGCTTTCTGTCTCTGTTTCAGGCGCTTTTGTTTTCTTTTTAGGTCTTTGTTTTTGTTCGGTGTTGCAAAGCACGGAAGAGTGGTTCTCAATCTACGGCCCATCAGGATTTCGGCAGGAGACACACCGTGTTCTGAGTGGAGTAGCACGATAATTCAGCAGGGCTAAATAAGGATCTGATTGACTGTCCACTGCTTTCTTGAGTAGTAGTTTCACAATGTGTACTCCTTTCTCTGCCTTTCCATTCGACTGAGGATATAATGGGCTCGATGTCACATGTTGAAACCCGTATTCCTCAGCAAACTTCTGGAATTCTCTTCCACTGTAGCACGGCCCATTATCACTGCAAACCACCTGCGGAATGCCGTGTCTCGCAAAGATAGATTTTGTGTGTTTTATCACACATGTAGAAGATGTATTTGGAAGCAATGCAATCTCTGGCTAGTTTGACAGATAGTCTATCACCAGCAAATAATTTCGTCCATCCAGGAAGAACAAGTCAGTCCCAACTTTCTGCCATGGTTCATCAGGTGGATCAGTGATGATCATTGGCTCTTTCTGTTGCTTAGCATGATGCTTCAAGCAAGTATCACAGGTTGACACCATCCTGTCAATGTCTGCATTTATTCCCGGCCAATAGATTGCAGTTCTAGCCCTTCGTTTACATTTTTCAGCTCCGAGGTGTCCCTCATGCAGTTTTTTCAACATCTCTTGTCGCAGTGATTTAGGGATAATGATCCTGTTCTGCCTCAGCAGAAGTCCCTTGACCACGCTCAATTCCGTCCTGATGTTGTAGTACTGTGCACATTCTCCTCTAGGCCAACCTTCACACAGATGTTTGATGACCAATTGTAGACATTTATCATTCTCAGTCTCACTTGCAATTTGTTTGAGTTTTGCATCCGTGACTGGAAGAGCTTCAGCTACCATGTTCACATGCTGAGTCACATCATCCTCTGTGGAACTTTCACTTTTTCCACTCTGTTCCACAGCTCTGGACAGAGCATCTGCCAGAACTAGATACTTTCCTTGAGTGTACATTAGCTCCATATCATACCTCTGCAGTCGCATCATCAGTCGTTGGATTCTTGGAGACATTTGACTCAGGTTCTTTTTAATGATGGCGATTAATGGCTTGTGATCAGTCTCTGCTACAAATGTTGGTAAGCCGTACACATAGCCATGAAACTTCTCCAATCCGTACACCAAACCCAGGCACTCTTTTTCTATTTGTGCATATTTGCATTCGGATGGAGTCATCGTTCTTAAGGCATATGGGACTGGCCTCCAACTCTCTCCCTCTGCTTGCAGCAGAACTGCACCCAGTCCATCTTTGGATGCATCTGTTGAGATTTTTGTCCTCTTTGTTGGATCGAAGAACGTTAGCACAGGCGCTGTAGTGAGGAGAGTCTTCAGTCGTCCCCATTCTTGTTCATGATCAGCTGTCCATTTGAACTCGCCTTTATCACACAACAGTTCTCTCATATACGTTGTTTTTGACGACAGGTTAGGTATGAATTTGCCGACGAAATTGATCATCCCCATCACTCTCAATACAGCCTTTCTGTCAGTGGGTCTGGGCATTTTGAGTATTGCTTGTATTTTACTCTTGTCTGGTTCCACACCCTCTTCTGACAGCCTATCTCCTAGGAATGTGATGTCCTTTGCTCCAAATTGACATTTGTTCCTATTCAACTTGAGCCCATACTCCTTTACTCGCTGTAGGACATCCATGAGCATCTTGTTGTGCTGTTCTATTGTAGATCCCCACAATACGATGTCATCCACATAAACACGCACACCCTCGATGCCTTCAATTATCTGCTCCATAGTCCTGTGGAATACTTCAGGAGCTGAGGAAATTCCAAACGGCATCCTCAAGAAAGAGTAGCGGCCAAAGGGTGTGTTGAATGTGCAATACTTGGTGCTGTCCTTGTGTAGCTTCAGCTGCCAAAAGCCCTGCGATGCATCCAGTTTTGTAAAGAACTTTGCACCTGCCATCTCACTTATTATCTCCTTCCGTGTCGGAATCTGATAATGTTCTCTCTGAATGTTTGCGTTTAAGTCCTTTGGATCCATACACACACGTAGATCACCATTGGCCTTCTTCACACACACCATTGAATTAACCCACTCTGTAGGCTCTTCCACTTTTTCAATAACTCCCATTGATGTCATCCTTTCTAGCTCTTGCTTAGCTTTTCACAAAGTGGTGCTGGAACCCGTCTTGGAGCGTGGACTACTGGCTGTGCATCTTTTTTCAACTGAATTTTGTAGGTGAATGGTAATACTTCGAACCCTTCAATTATGTCTGGAAACTGTCTCACTATATGTTCCACACTGTCCTGTGTTTCTCCATTGTTTATGGTGTATATTCTTCTCACTAAACCCAGGTCTTCACATGCCTTGTCTCCCAACACAGAATCATGGCCAGCAGGAACAACCACGAACATGAGGTGATGTTCTTTGTTTTTAACTGTCACCTTGAGCGTGCATGTTCCTTTGGTTGGAATGTCCTGTCCATTATAGGCTTTGAGGTGCACTATTTTCTGACATATACGTGGCTTGATTTTCATTGCTCTGATATCAGCCTCTGAAATCAGGTTGACTTTTGCTCCTGTGTCTAACTTAAGTGATACTGTTACTCCATTTATTTCCAGAGCAGTCATCCACTTGTCCCGTGAAACACTGGTCATATCAGTCTGTTCTGTTCTTTCCTGACTGATTTCTGCCTGCTGCACCATTTCAACGAAGAATGTGTCACTGAGGGCTGTTTCTTCCACTGCATGAACACTTTCTCGTTGATTTTGTCCACCCTTTGAAAAGCATTGCTTGGCAAAATGATTATGCCCTTTACATTTGGCACAGACTTTGCCGTAGGCTGGGCACTGTTTTGGCGGGTGTCTTTTGCCACATCTCTTACAGTTAAACAGTTCTTTATCCTTTGGCTGTTTCAGTCTACTCATTCTGCTTTTCTGTGTCTTCTCTGTTACTGCAGCTACAGCTGAACTGTCACCTCCACTCATCTTTGTGATGTCACCAAAGGTTTTAGCATGCTGAAGAGCAATCTCACTGGCATGGCATATCCACACTGCTTCATTCAAGGTTAGCTCTGTTTCCCTCAAAAGCCTCTCCCTCACTTTTTTATCATTGATGCCGAACACTATCTGGTCACGAATCATTGAATCTTGCAACTGTACAAAATTGCATGTCTTAGCTTTCAACTTTAAGTCCATTAAGAAACTGTCAAACATCTCTCCTTGTTGTTGTACACGAGAACGAAAACATACCTTTCAAAAGTCTCGTTTTTTCTCGGCGTGCAGTGTGCATCAAACTTCTCCATAACCACGTCATATTTGCCTTTGTCATCGGCCTGATCAAACACAAGTGTGTTAAACACCTCAATCGACTGAGGTCCCGCGACGGTGAGAAGCAATGCAATCTTGCGTGCATCCGACGCTTTATCCAGGTCCACTGCTTGCAAGTATAGCGCAAATCTCTGTTTAAACATACGACATTTCGTGATCGATGTTTCCAGTCCAGTTCACAGCGTCAGGCGGTTTAACACTTTCCATGACGACCGTTAGTGTTCGTGCTCACCCCACTCCTGGTACCATGTAATGTTTCTCTTCTCAGTAATGAAACATTTGTATAACAGAACTTATGTTTTATTATCTTTTAGTTCGTGTGCAGCAACAGTTACAACACATGCTCTTCACCACCTCTTGGTCTGCACTCACTTCAGGTAAGTGTTATGCTACTGACACCTAGTGGTTAGTTTCTATACTCACAACTATACTATCACTACAAGGACTGGAGATCTTCATTGGAGGACTGTGCATGGGATAATAGCCACAAACAGACACAGAGCACACCTTGATCCAGAGGTAGGGGAGGGTTGCCCTTTTTGTGGGGAACAAGAAACAATTTTCCATTTGTTTTTTTAATTGTGGGAGATTGGAGATGCTTTTTTCTGAATTAGAGAGGTGGTGCCAAACGTTGGGCATGGCTTTTACCCCAATGGTCTTTATTTATGGGCCGAGATACAGTAGAAGCAATAAGGACGTACAGGTTTTAATAAATTTCTTATTTGGACAGGTAAAGATGGCAATATGGTTGTCCCGTAAAGCAAAATTAAATGATACAGGGTTAACTGATGTTTTATCAATTTTGAAGGGATTGATAAAAACGCGTATCAAAATAGAGTATGCTTATTATAAGCTAGTTAACAATCTTGAGATGTTTAATTGCAAATGGGGAATCAATCAATGTGTGTGTGAAGTAGATATTGATGGAAATTTGCAAATGAATACATAAGGTGGAAGAATAGTTGTTGGTTTCTTCCTATGGTGTATTGTTGATTATTTCTATGGTACATTGTCTTTCCCTTCTGGTTTTAAAGGAAAAAAATATTTTTTTGCTATTTAATGTTATACAAGTAGGAATATATATTTTTGTAAAATAAAAGAGATCCTAAAAGTCTCTCTCTCTCTCTCTCTCTGTTTGTGAGTGAATCGGAGCTTGTGAGTGAATCTTTCTTTCTATTTCTCTCTTTTCTTTCTTGCATGGGTTATTGCTGAAAGAGTGGGAATTTGTCTGTTTGTTTGGGCCGCGTGCTGCCGTTTTCTTTGCGGGCAGCATGACGGACCCACCACGTATGCAAGGTTTGAGTAGAACTCACGCGGCGCCATGGAGTTAAAGTGGCGTCCGCGGTGAGCGTGGAAGACTGTTGCCTAGCTGCAGGAGAGGTTGTTGGGCATGGGCATATCATGTCGGCCTCTAGAATGAACAGTGCTACTGTCATCTTTCTTAGCTCTGTTGAAAAGGCAAATGAGTTAGTTGAGACCGGTATAGTTATTGAGAATCTTTTTACTCATGTTCTCCCACTTTCTATGCCATCAAAAAAAGTTTTGTTGTTGAACGTTCCGCCCTTCATAAGTGACGAAACTTTGGTGAGAATTTTATCACGATATGGTAAACTGGTGTCACCTATTAAAAAGATACCAATTGGAAGTGGATCTCCTCTTTTGAAACATGTGGTTTCAATTAGGAGATTCGTTTACATGATCCTAAAGGATGATGAGGATCTAGATCTGTCATTGCATCTCAAAGTCGACGAGTTCGATTACGTTATTTACGCTACTACGGACAAGATGAAATGTTTCAAGTGTGGTGAAGTGGGCCATCTAATTCGTGCTTGCCCTGGTAAAAATCAGGAAAACGTTGCTGCGACGGCTGACATCGTTAATGTTAGTGAGCCGGTTGAGGCTGGTCATTCTGATAACGCGGCTCGGCCGGCGGCGGTGACGGCTGAGAGAATCCGCGCGCGGCCGAGAGTGCGGCGATACAGTGTGATGCTGAAACACCGATTATTCGTTCTCGCAAATTGAATGTGCTAGAAAGTGAGTAATGTATCTAATGTTTTACTGCCTGATTTGTTTGGTGATGGCACTGAAATGGAGACAGAACAGAGTGATTTCAAAATTCCATCAAAAAGGAAAACATCTGAAGATTTTCAGACAGTTAGAGCTAAGAAAGCTGACGTGGTGGATTTATATGGTGAAACTGACTGAGTCTTCTGATTCTAGTGTCAGTCTCTCTCAGTGTGACTTCTCTAGTTGAGGTGTTGAAGTAGATGACATTAAACTTTTTTTTAAAAGCTACTAAGAACAAGGGAGGGGTCTGTGTAAATAATTATTTCTTAGACACAAAGCAGTTTGTTGAGAAAACGTCTCGGTTACTAGTGTAACCCTCGTTCCCTGAGTAGGGAACGGAGACGTTACGTCAGAAGTGACGGAGATTGGGGGTTTCGCATAGAAAGCCAATCCTCTTCGAGTATTTAACAACGAGCCAATGGCATGCGAATGCCTTGGGGCTGCGGAATTTGCATAGCGTACTCCGCCCCACCCTGTGGGTATAAAAAGGAGGAAGTAACGCAACCGCAGTATGTCTTCGCTGAGGAGCCAAGACTGAACTAGGCGTCTACCCAGCGGTACAGCAGAAGTGGCAAGGAGACGTGACGTCTCCGTTCCCTACTCAGGGAACGAGGGTTACACTAGTAACCGAGACGTTCCCTATCGTAGTCACTTCGAGTTACGTCAGAAGTGACGGAGATTGGGGGTCAGTGCCATCACGCCAACTTCAAGCTGTCTTCCAGTGCCCTGCGAAAGACTGGACTCCTGCAAAATGACATAACCAGGAGCTCCTTCTTTAACACAGGAATACCAAGGTACACTGGGAAGCATATCCCGGGAGGAACATGCTACCAATGCCTACCGAAGGAGGACTTATGAACGCATGTGGCCACATAGGGACTACACATGGGGATCACTGGAGCGCCAACCGCAGGTGGCAAGAACTTAGCTCCAGGGGTGGCAGATGGCTTGCCAAGGGAAGACACATGCTCAGAGAGGCTTACAGTGGATAATACACATGAGACAGTTACCGTCAGGGAACCGTGCACATGGATGCACCTAGCCGGCACCATAGCAACACGCAGTGGTGCCCGCATCATGAGTGCTGGAGGACTCAGGGCTTCATGGAAGACTCAACTGAGAAATAACGCACTTATCCAGTCAGAGAGTGGAATGGCGAGCAAGCGAAGACACTAAGCGGGTCCAGTACTGGCGGAAGCGAGTACGTGAGAGGACACCGGCTCAATTCGCAGATTATAAAATCTGGCGAAGGTGTTAGGTGTCGCCCAGCCTGCAGCTCTGCAGATGTCTGTTAGCGAGGCGCCATGCGCTAGAGCCCAAGAGGAAGCCACACTCCGAGTGGAGTGGGCCGTCACACCAAGGGGGCACGGTCGGCCTTGCTGCTGGTAAGACAAAACAATGGCATCCACTAACCAGTGGGACAGCCGTTGCTTTGAGAGAGCCCTTCCCTTCTGGCTCCCCCCATGACAGACAAAGAGCTGTTCTGAGGTCCTGAAACACTGCGTTCTGTCAACGTAAGTGCGGAGAGCACGTACTGGACAGAGCAGTGTCAAGGCTGGGTCTGCCTCCTCCAGGGGCAGCGCTTGCAGGGTCACCACCTGGTCCCGGAAGGGAGTGGTGGGAACCTTGGGCACATATCCCGGCCGGGGTCTCAAGACTACGTGAGAGTAAGCCGGCCCGAACTCCAGGCACGCTTCGTCAACGGAAAATGCCTGCAGGTCCCCTACCCTCTTGATGGAGGCCAGTGCAACCAGGAGTGCTGTCTTCATAGACAGAAACTTTAACTCTACCGATTGCAAAGGCTCAAAGGGAGGCCTCTGCAGAGCACTTAGAACTACTGCGAGGTCCCAAGAGGGAACGAGGGGAGAGCGAGGCGGATTTAGTCGCCTCGCTCCCCTCAGGAACCTGATGACCAGGTCGTGCTTGCCGAGGGACTTACCTTCCACTGCAACATGAGAGGCGGCAATGGCCGCGACGTAAACTTTAAGGGTGGAGGGCGACAGCCTACGCTCCAACCCTTCCTGCAGGAACGACAGCACGACTCTGATCGGACATATCCGGGGGTCTTCTCCGCGAGAAGAGCACCAATTGACGAAGAGGTTCCACTTCAACGCATAGAGGCGTCTGGTAGATGACGCCCTAGCGGAAGTGATGGTTGCCGCCACCGCAGGTGGCAGCGAACTCAAACCTGCCTCGTCCCGTCCAGGAGCCACACGTGCAGCCTCCACAGATCGGGACGAGGGTGCCACAGAGTGCCCCGTCTCTGAGTGAGTAAGTCTTGCCTCAGAGGGATAGGCCAAGGAGGTGCTGTCGCGAGGAGCATGAGTTCGGAGAACCACGTCTTGGTGGGCCAATAAGGGGCTACCAGCAAGACCTGCTCCTCGTCCTCCTTGATCTTGCACAACACCCGTGCAAGGAGGCTCACTGGGGGAAACGCGTACTTGCGTGGGCCCCGCGGCCAGCTGTGCGCCAGCGCATCTGTGCCGAGCGTGCCCTCGGACAGGGAATAAAACTGGGCGCAGTGGGATGAGTCCCGAGAGGCGAACAGGTCTATCTGTGCCTCCCCGAACTGGTCCCGAATTAGCTGGACCGTCTGGGGATGGAGTCTCCATTCGCCGGAGATAGGGCGGACCCGTGACAGCTCGTCGGCTGCTAGGTTCCGGACTCCTGGAATGTACACAGCACGAAGGGACCTCAGGTGCTTCTGACTCCATATCAAGAGGTGGCGGGCGAGCTGCGACATCCGGCGTGAGCGTAGACCACCCTGGTGGTTGATGTACGCCACTGTAGCGGTATTGTCTGAACGGACAAGTACGTGTTGACCCCTGAGCAGTGCTCGGAAGCGGTGCAGGGCCAGGCGTACTGCCAACAGCTCGAGGCAATTGATGTGCATGAGGCGCTGGGGTCCTGTCCAGGACCCCGCGGCTGCATGCCCATTGCACATGGCACCCCATCCCGTGGTAGACGCATCCGTGGAGACAACAAGATGCCTGGAAACTCGCTGAAGCGGAACACCAGTCCGTAAGAAGCTGAGGTTCGACCACGGGAAGAAGGTTCGGCGGCACGCTGGAGTCACTGGAACTCGGAGCGAGCCGCGATGCCATGCCCACCTCGGGACTCGATCGCGAAGCCACAGCTGAAGCGGTCTCATATGAAGCAGTCCGAGCGGCGTAGTCGCGGCTGCGGATGCCATATGCCCCAGGAGCCTCTGAAAGTTTCAGTGGGACCGCACTCTTGCCCTCGAACTGTCGAAGACAAGTCAGCAGTGAGTGTGCGCGCTCGCTCGTAAGCTGCGCGGACATTGCGACCGAGTCTATCTCCACACCGAGAAAGAGATCCTCTGCACGGGGCAAAGTTTGCTCTTCTCCCGGTTGACCCGAAGGCCCAGACGGGCTAGGTGCCGGAGCACCAGGTCTCTGTGTTCGCAAAGCCGCTCTCGAGAGTGTGCTAGAAGTAGCCAGTCGTCGAGGAATTCATGGATGCGAACCCCGTGTTCGCGAAGGGGAACAAGGGCTGCCTCGACGATCTTCGTGAAGACGTGAGGGGACAGAGCTAACCCGAATGGGAGAACTGCGTATTGATATGCCTGGCCTTCGAGGCAAACCGAAAGAAACGGTCTGTGTCGAGGCAATATGGAGACATGGAAGTACGCGTCCTTCAGGTCGATCGCTGCAAACCAATCCTGTGGCCGGACGCATTCGAAATGCATTTGGGCGTGAGCATCTTGAACGGCCTCCGATGAGGAGTGCGGTTCAAGACGCGCAGATCCAGGATCGGTCGTAACCCACCGGTCTTTTTGGGGACGATGAAGTAAGGGCTGTAGAAGCCGGACCTCATCTCGGCTGGAGGGACCGTCTCGATTGCACCCTTCGCCAGCAGGGTCGCAATCTCCGCTCTCATGACCGGGGCGTAGCCACCGACCAAGGTCGAGCGAACTCCCCTGAAACGGGGAGGAGACCATGCGAACTGAATCGCATAGCCGAATCTGATCGTTCTGATGACCCAGCGGGACAGGCCGGGGAGCTCTAGTTAGGCTCCTAGGAACTGAACCAGCGGGGTCATGCGAGTTACAGATGTCCCCCGGAGGGGCAGCGAGGCAGAGCGACAGGCATGCGCCCAGGGGTTATCCCGAGCGGGTGCGTAGTCGAGCTCTGCTCCTCGACAGTCGAGACCAGGGAAGGACCAGCGTTCCACGGGGGTCTGTTCTGTCGAGGGTCTGGCGATAGAGGGGGATGGGAGCTGCGTGGTCGGAGGACGACACCTGCTCCCTTCCGCACCCTCAGAGACAGAGAGGAATGAGTGGGGCGACACCCTTGGGTATCGAGCGCACTCATTCCGGTCTGTGTGCTCAGAGATGGAATGCAGCTCTTTGGAGAAAAAAGTTCTCCCCCAGCCCTCCACCGGGGGAAGGAGTAGGCCTGCGACCACTCCCTGAAGAACTGCAAGCCATATCCGAGCTGCCCGTCACGGGAGCGACGCAGCGGGGCTGCGGGCTGGTACGGGCAGGGGCGCCTCCCTGCGACCACCTCCATGGCACGGCCCACTGCTGCTGGGGCTGGACAGGAGGGGGCGGAAGTCGTAGGAGGGCGCGTTCGGCGGCAAGCCGGCTGAGGCGTCTGAACCAGCGGCTGGTTTTGGCAGCAGAAGCCGTAGGGTCAGAAGAAGAGCCACAGTCCACTTCGGGGCGGCCAAGAACTGTTGGGCAGAGTTCCCGACCGCGCCGCCGAGGAGGCCAGCCTGGGATATGGGGAAGTTGAGGAAACTGGTTCACTCAGCCTTGCGCACATCAACCAGGTTGAGCCAGAAATGTCTGACCACGCATGTGGACATCACCTAACTCAGGGAGCATGCGGTTACCTTCGTTGCTTGTAGAGGTGACGGCAGGCAGCTCAAGGATGAGCCCTGAATCAGCCCTACCCTCATGCATGTCACTGTACACCCGAAAGGATGGCAATAACACACAGTGAGGTGGCAGCCTGTCCCGCAGCTCTATAGGTCCCGCCACCGGAGTAGACGAGGACCCACAGCACTGGAGGGGTGCCTAGGGTTGCCACGCCAGGTGGAGGCGCTGTGGGGACACCTGAGTGTTGCCACAGACCACTCCACAGGGGGAACCCCAGTGCACCCTAGACTGCGGCCTCTACGAGGGCAGAGAAGGCGGAAGAGGCCACTGAACAGTCGTGAAAGTCAAAGGAGACTTCCACGGTGTCATAGCCTCTTCATGCGCATCCGGGTAGAAAGGATTTGGGTACGCCACCCCCAAAACCAATCATTAGCCAAGAGTGCTTGGGACATGGCAGAATTTTCCACACAAACCCAACACTCGTGGTAGCCCGGGAAGCATAGCTGTGAACTCTGAATGTAACTCGCTATGCCAGCACATCCGTTTTATGACAGCGGCACAGACGAGTCAGATCCAAAGAACTCCAGCTCACCTTGTGATGCGGCGATAAACATGATTTCATCAACTGGGGGACCAAATGAGAACGCGGGCTCTTTTATTTAAATTATATATATAATATATACATATATATATATATGCAACCGCGCACTCACTCGGGACCACGTGGGTTGCAACGTGAAAGACGGGTGTGGACCGAGGAATTTTCGTCGGTTAAATTCCACACCTGATGTCTCACAATCCATTGCGATGGTGACGTTCCCAGAACGTGACACACCCACGAGCGCCGTCTGAGCGTGATCAAAGCCCAAACACGTCAAACAGCGCTCGCGCCCATCAGCTGAATCTATCAGAATACCGCACTCAGAAATACACGGGCAGATCGTCTTTAGAAAGACGCGTCTTTAGAAAGACGTGCCGCGTGCACACTCTTTTAGTGAGAGGAGAAACTCTGTGGATGTTGAAGCGACCAGGGAGAGACACACACACTGGCAGACCACTGCTCAGATCGCAGGCAATGTGAAACTCGCTGGATACCGCCGTCACACCAACACCAGAGAGATCGCTCGTCTCTGAAGAGGTGAGTCACAGTAGTAGACTCAGATGTGTGGCTTGTGGAGTGAAGAATGCTCTTGGCTCCGAAGCGAAAACATACTGCGGTTGCGTTACTTCCTCCTTTTTATACCCACAGGGTGGGGCGGAGTACGCTATGCAAATTCCGCAGCCCCAAGGCATTCGCATGCCATTGGCTCGTTGTTAAATACTCGAAGAGGATTGGCTTTCTATGCGAAACCCCCAATCTCCGTCACTTCTGACGTAACTCGAAGTGACTACGAATAGGGAACCAGATTTTTTATGTCAGAAGGTTTGTTTACAAATAAGGAGATATATCGACTAAAAAGATCGTAAGAAACTCACTTCTGATAGTGCCAATGAAGGTAGTGGGAAAGTATAGCCTGGCCAGCAATGTGGTGGGTGTGTGTGGAGTGCTGATTTGTTTCTTAGTCTTTTTCATTTCTCCAAGTATGAGTGAAGTGAATATTGCGACTTTGAATGTAAATGGAGCAAGGGAATTGAGAAAAAGAGCAGGAATTTTTGAAATGGTTAAACAAAAAAGAATAGATGTTGTTATGATGCAAGAAACACATAGTGATTTGAGGAATGCTGCTGATTGGGCTAAGGAGTGGGATGGGGTCTCTGTGTTGAGCCATAACACCTCACTTAGCGGAGGGGTTGCAATTCTTTTTGCTAAGAGTTTTAGTCCAACTTCTTATCAGGTTGACGAAGTAGTTAAAGGTAGACTATTAAAAGTGAGAGCTATTTTTGAGAATTATATATTTGTTTTTATTTGTGTGTACATTCCAACTGCACAAATAGAAAGAATGTTGTTTTTAAATACTTTGTGTTCAGTTTTACAAAAATGTTGTGTCGAGGAATATTTAATTTTGGGTGGTGACTTTAACTGTACATTGTCAAACTTGGACAGGAATCATATTGAACCTCACTTGCCCTCTCGTAATCGTTTGATTCAGCTTGTTAAAATGCATGAGCTTTGTGATGTGTGGAGGCAGCTTCACGAGACCCAAAAACAATATACTTGGACTCATGTTCGAGACAGTGTGATTTCACTGGCAAGATTGGACCGTTTCTATGTTTTAAAAGCATCATTTTAACATTGTAAGAAAATGTTTAATTACTCCACTGTGTTTTTCTGATCACAGTATGGTGCAGTGTTCTGTGTTTTTAAACTCCATTAAGCCAAGGAGTGCATACTGGCAGATAAATACCACTTTGTTAAGTGACAGGTATTTTAAAAATACGTTTAAGCTGTTTTGGGATGAGTTCAGAACCACAAAGGGGTCTTATATTTCTCTACGACAGTGGTGGGATTTTGGAAAAGCCCAAATAAAGCAGTTCTGTATGCAGTATACTCGAAACGTCACTAGAGAGATAAATATGAGTATGAACACCTTGAAGACCGATATTTTAAAACTTCAAGAATTAGTTGAGTCGACTAGTGGTCAGGGTTATTTAGATTCTTTGTCAAACAAAAGGACACAGTTGGCTGATTTACTGGGTATTAAAACACAGGGGGCACTGGTCAGGTCGAGGTTCCAGAGTGTGGACCAAATGGATGCTCCATCCAGGTTCTTTTTTAACTTGGAGAAAAGAAACGGTCAGAGCAGAGCCATTCATGCTCGATAATCATCAGACACAAGAGAGAGAAGACATCGGACACAAACGCCTGATGTGTCCTCACAAGAAAACAGGTGCAGAAAACCAGGGCGAAAACAATAGCGTTGATGCGGCCCAAGATGAAGTTGTTCCACCAGTTGAGGTGAGTGATGCGAGTACAAATGCTGTGTTATCGGCTGTTGTTGACACGAGAAATGAGGGTGCTGTAGCTTTTGTAGCCCCAGTGATCAGCTAGCTGATCTAGTTTCTGATGTTAACAAAGAAGTGGCTAGTACCAGTGATGCTAAAATGGGGAAAGTGCAAATGATGGAATTAAATCGCTTTCAAACATCTTGAATAATGAGGAAATGGAGGAGGAGCAGTCTGATGATACTGAATCACAAGTTTCTATGTGTGAAAATGATGAAGTGTATTTAATGCATCTCAGACAGTTTTTTAGGGACGTTTCAATAAAGATTCGATGTATAGTCTTTTTGGATGAATGGTAAACAAATCAACATAAATAATTTCTTCTCTGATGTAGACAAGTTTGTTCACTCTGTTACTTTTTATCAGAAGACTGTTGGAGTTGATGAACTTTGTGAGAAGAAGCGTTTCGTTTGAAAAAGCTTCTTACCACTATCAGAAAAAGTAAAGCAATGTAAGAGAAAAGTAAATAAAAAAATGTAAACCATGTATTACACTGTGTCTTTTATTTGCTTTTCTATCATGCTTTGTTCTTTATTTCCCATCTTAATTTTTTATATGGAGGCTTTGAGGATAGGCTCTTTAAATATTAATGGTGGGAGAGATAGTGTAAAGCGTGCTACAGTCTATGAAATAACTGAGCAAAAAAAGCTTTATCATCTTTCTCCAAGAAACTCATAGTGATTTGATGAATGAAGTTGAGTGGAATTTGTGGAAAGGACATAACATACTCAGCCATGGTACAAATTTAAGTAGAGGTGTAGGCATCTTTATTTCTTCAAAAATAAAGGCGGATATTATAAGCATAGAGGAACCAGTGAAGGGCCGATTGTTGGTGGTTAAACCTCAAGTTTCAAGAGATGCTGTGTTTTCTTATAAATATTTATGCACCAACTGTGGGACAAGAGCGTCTACATTTTTTAGATACACTTAGTGAAAGTCTTAAAAAGTGTCTTAGTGAAGGATGTGTTGTTATTGGTGGAGATTGGAAGTGCACTATTAATTTTACTATAGATCGGTAACACAGAGGAACCTCACATACAGTCCTCAAGTGCATTGTCAAAACTAATTCAAGATTTCCAGCTCTTGGATATGTGGAGAATTAAACACCCAAATGATAGGCAGTATACATGGATTAAGGCTTTTAATACTCGAGTTAGTGCTGCAAGATTAGATAGATTCTATGTGTCAAAAGCTTTTAACAGTAGAGTAATTGAGTGTTGCATTTGTCCCGTGGGTTTTTCTGATCATCATTTAATTATTATGACAATGAACATGTCAAATACACCTAGAAAATCTGTTTATTGGCATTTTAATGTAAAATTGTTGCAGGATGCTATGTTTTGTGAAAATTTTGTTTCCTTTTGGGATGAGTGGAAACAGGAAAAGAGTTCTTTTGAGAACTTGAAACAGTGGTGGGATGTTAGCAAGACTCAAATAAAAACTTTCTGTCAGCAGTATACAGCGAACTGTAGTAGTAGAATAAAAATGTGATTAAAACGCTTGAAAAGCAAATTAATTTGATGGAATTACAGCTGGTTGATGCACACAATTCTACATTGTATAATAATTTGCAAATTAAAAAGAGAGCTCGGTCTAGTCTTAAAAGCTCGGCTCAGTCTCCTTTAAAAGGTTAAAGGAGCCATGATAAGGTCTCGTTTCATGTCATTAGCAGAAATGAATGCCACAACTTCTTTTTCTTTAACCTGGAATATAAGGCAGCTTAACAAAAACAAATGCCATGTCTTAAACTCCCTGATGGGCGGATAACGTCTAAGACTGTAGAAATGAGAAACTATGCTCTGGAGTTCTATTCAAGACTTTATGCTGCAGAGAGCTGTGAAAGTACACTGTAAAAAGTGAACAGTTGGATCAACTTTAAAAAAAAAATACTTCAATTGGTAACACTTAAAAAAATTAAGTTCTATCAACTTAAATTATCACGTTTTCTCAACTTAATTTCACTAGGTCAATGTACACTTAAATTATTTGAGTTCATTCAACACCATTATTTACATTAGTCTGACTCTGACTGCATTCCAACTTAAATTTCTTATTTTTTCCTAGTTGGATCAACTTATAAAAATTACTTCAATTGGTAACAACTAAAAAAATTAAGTTCTTTCAACTCAAATTTTATTTTCTCAACTTGATATCACTAGGTCAATCACAGAAGACTCAAATTGCTTTAGAAATATTTATTAACATTAATTCATTTTATACACCATCAGTATTTTCCATATTACAAACTTTGAGAATTTATTTAACATTTGTTGTGCCAATGAAATTTCCTTTACTGATACACTTATTCCATTAACAGTCTTTTTGCAAAGTTGCCTTTGCACTGAATTATGCTAAAAACTGCATAAGCCAACATATTTATAGAAACAAATATAAAAACATAGTGGTTATGCCCTTAAATGAGCCACCTAAAAACAATTAAAGGAATAGTTTTACTTTTAGTTGGATGTTTCATTTGTTTTCTTATGTTTGTAGACTATCCATTTGTTCATTCATGTCTAGTATGAATGTGTAGTTGTTTGTTTGAATCTGATTGGTTCACTTTAAATTTAGGGCATTACCTGTAAGCTGTTCTAAAGCTCTTCTCATGCACTATGGTTCTATTTGAAAGATTAAAGGGAAAGTTCACCAAAAATGGTTCAAGTTGTTCCAAACCTGCATGAGTTAGTTTCTTCTGCTGGACACAAAAGAAGATGTTTTGAAGAATGTTGGTAATGTTGGTCTAAGAAGACAGTTGACTTCTGAATAGTTTGACTGTTGACTTCCAAAGATACAGGAAGTCAATGGCTGCCTTCAATTGTCAGGTCACCAACATTCTTCAAAACATCTTCTTTTGTGTCCAGCAGAAGAAACTAACTCATGCAGGTTTGAACAACTTGAACCATTTTGGGTGAACTTTTCCTTTAATCTTTCAAATAAAACCATACTGTATGAGAAGAACAGCTTACAGGTAATGCCCTAAATTTAAAGTGAACCAATCAGATTCAAACAAACAACTACACATTCATACTAGACATGAATGAACAAATGGATAGTCTACAAACATAAGAAAACAAATGAAACATCTAACTAAAACGAATACATTCTTTCCAACACAGACTAGACATATGCACATTCAAACATTACTGCAAGTTCACTGTAGTCTACTGAAAATACTTTGAACTTTTGGTGACATCATTTTGCTGATCAAGCTGCAAGAGAACTTTCTGGAATACCTCGAAAGTAAAACAAAGCAGTTTTGGGTAAGCCAGATTGATGATGTAGATCATCCCGAGAAGCAAGGCACAAGCTGATGTGAACGAAGGCAGTTCATTCAAAACTTTAACACCCTCGATGACGACACCCATGTCAGCCGGTGGTTCGTGATGTTCTCCCCTCCTTCCGAATAACAAACACCGCCATGTTGAACTGCTCCAACTCACCCTCCCAATCATCTCGCTGGTTATCCTAAAGAAATGTACATTAAAAAATAAACATTTTGCAGTCATAACTACAAAACACAAATTTAAACTTTCTGAAAAATCTAAATAGATTAGAACATGCAGAATTTCAACTCACAAGGTACTCCTTGATAAGGTCTTGAGGATTTTTCCCAGGAAAATGATGAGGGCCTTCAGGACACACTCTCTTTTCGTGGGAATGTTTTCAGTCTGTGAAAAAGCATTTGTGATTATTTTCTTATTTCTAAAAGTCGGAGTTATCTGTAATGGAGAATCAGATCAGAAGGACAAGAAAATATAAACATTTTCAAAACTATAAAAGTTTGTATTAATGACTGGACAAAGTATCTACAGAAGTATAAAAAAATCATTATTCAGATATAAACACTGATGTCTACGTTACCGTTCAAAATAGAATTATTTTTTAGGTTCACATCAAAGAGCATACACAGAGAAGTCAAAATTAACCATGATTTAATGACTTGTAAATGTAAGTACACATTGATGGCCTAAGACACGAAAACGAACGGTTTGTGTGAGAAAACAAACAGTATTTATCGTTTTTTCCTTCGTGTAACACAGCCACGTCCAACTGATCTGACGGCACGGGCGCTTCGGTCTGCGCATACGCCGGAAGTGATCGCTTGCGTGTCTACATCACTCATTATTTACACAAAGATTTCAGAAGTTTTACTTTTCACTAAACATATTTAGATATATCGAAATCATCTTCCATTGCAATTTCCAGTATATCTAAATATGTTTAGTGAAAGGTAAAATTTCCGAATATCTCTGTGTAAATGATGAGTGACGATAAGCGTGCAAGCAATCACTTCTGGCGCATGTGCAGGCCGAACGCACCGTGCAGTCAGATCAGTTTGACATGGCTGTGTTACACGAGGTGAAAATTATATAAATATTTCTTTGTAGGGGTGTAACGAGACGCTTCTCCACGAGACGAGACTGGATACGAGATTGGGTTCAGCGAGAACGAGACGAGATTTTTGCACAATTTTCAGAAATCCTCAATGACAAAATTCATGACTGGAAAAATAGTATGCAGGTGCATTTTGCAAACTTTTAACTAATAATGCACTAATGCATGTCATTTCAGGTCTACTTTGAGTATGAATTATCAAATGCATTGAAAGAAAACAATATACAAGCACTGTAAAAGGTTTTTATTGACTGGCTTTTCTCCTGTTTGATTTCACACAAGTCTCTTCAGACCTTACAGTACATTTAAGAGCTTCCAGAACTTCTGATTGAGGCTGTGTGTGACCTCCTAACTGAACTCACTGATGTCTGAAGTGCAAACAATAAGTGCAAGTGCAACCATAATCAAAGTTAGCACACAGACTCTTTATAATTGTTTTAAAATTGCTGTTTTATTTTGCACCGGCAGTTACAGGGTTAATTTCCCGCGATTTTGGAGAGAGAAACGAGTCTGGTACCTTGTGAAAAAAAAAGTGCACTTTAGTGTACTTTTATAAAGTGTACTTATTACAAAAATAATACACTTTAAATGTATACACTTAAGTGCGACTTAAAAACACTTTTTTCGGGGCACTTAATGCACATTAAGTATAATTTATTTCAAATATATCACATTTTAAGTTGAAATAAAGTGTAATAAGTTGCAATTAAGAGTGATTTTTTGGAACAACTTAATTGGTACTTTAATACAACTTTATATATACTTTCATAATTGCTTCAAGTGTATTTAAATTGTAGTTAAAGTGCACTACACAATATAATGACACGCAATTAATGTGATTAAAAATATACTTTAATGTCATTTAACAATACACTTAAGTGTGAATTAAATGCAATGTTTTCAGCTCACTGAATGCACATTAAGTGTAATTAAGTTCAAATTTATCATATATTAAGTTCAAATAAAATGTAATAAGTTGCCATTAAGAGTGATTTTTTTAAACAACTTAATTGGTACTTTAATACAACTTTATATATACTTTCACAATTGCTTCCAGTGTATTTAAAATACAGTTAAAGTGCACTACACAATACAATGACGCAATTAATGTGAGCAAAAATATACTTTAATGTCAGTTAACAATACACTTAAGTGTGAATTAAATGCAATTTTTTTGGCACAATGAATACACATTAATGGTAATTAATGTCAAATATATCACATATTAAGTAGAAATAAAATGCAATAAGTTGCCATTAAGAGTGATTTTTGGTACCACTTAAGTGGGACTTTAATACAACATTATATTTACTTTCATAATTGCTTCTTGTCTATTTAAAATGTATTTAAAGTGCACTGCTCAATGCACTGACAAGCAATTAATGTAAACTAAAATGTACTTTAATGTCACTTAACAATACACTTAAATGTGAATTAAGTGTAATGTTTTGACAAACTTATTGCATATTATATGTAATTGATTTCAAATGTATCACAGATTAGGCTCAAATTAAATGCTATTAGTTGATATTAAGAGTGATTTTTGAAATATGGTAAAAGTGTACTTCCAAATATACTGACAAGCAATTAATGTCAACTAAAATATACTTTAATGTAATATACATGTACACTATTATATAATTAAATACATTTGTAATTAAAAAAATAATAACTGACCAAACAATCTCTAAAATAAATACATAAAAACCTTTCTGTTGATGCACAAGAAAAAAAACCAAGAAACAAACAGTTACAACACTTTAAAGGGATACCGTAGTTCACCTTAAAATGAAAATTCTGTCATTTATTACTCACCCTCAAGTTGTTTCAAACCTGTATGAATTATTCTTCTGCTAAACACAATGAAGATATTTTGAAAAATGTCAGTAACCAAATAGTTAACTGGTCCCATTGTCTTCCATGGTATTTTGTTTCCTACTCTTGAAGTCAATGGGACCAGTTAACTGTTTGGTTACTGACATTTCTCAAAATATCTTCCTTTGTGTTCAGCAGAAGAAAGAAAGGTAAC
Source organism: Hybognathus amarus (assembly GCA_030378365.1). Classification (NCBI taxonomy): domain Eukaryota; kingdom Metazoa; phylum Chordata; class Actinopteri; order Cypriniformes; family Leuciscidae; genus Hybognathus; species Hybognathus amarus. The sequence continues at coordinate 43,633 of JAQIUQ010000459.1, forward strand.
ACTTTATAATAACTGGGCAATGATGCTTATATGCACAATAATTTTCTCCCTCATACAAAGGTACCTAAACCTAAACCTATCATCACGGAAAACATTTTTGTGTTTTTACATTTTCAGAAAACAACAAACATTCTGTATGATTTATAAAATTGTTTCCATGTTATTTACTGGTATTACTATACTTTTGGGTAATTTGGTCCCCATAACCTAGGGATTACCAGTACAAACATCATTTTAGAAGAAAACACACAGTACATCAAACACACAACCCATGAATTAAATAATGAACAAAAATACTGTAAAAAAAAGCTCATTTTTAGATCATGTTTTGCTAATACATAAACTAATATTAACAAATGAGACCTAATTATTAAAGTGTTACCGAACCTGGTTAATTTTAGCTCTTAAACCTTTTCGTAGCACCAACATTAAAGAGGACAAAATGCTTACATCAGCATTACAGTGAATATAAGTTTGTTTAAAAAAAAAAACTAAAAACAAAACAAAAAAACTGAAGAAATCTAAAGGCAAAAAAAAAAGAAAACCAAAATCATTTGTCACCAAATGTTTCGAAGTAGTTGGAAAGTCCTGTTTATGCCAATGTCCCCGTGCTCTCCAAAGTAAATGTGAATGGATTTGTTCCAAAGAGGCAGGAAAGTCAGAAAAAAATACCTTGAGAAAAAAAGTGAAAACATTTGTTTATAAAAAAGATCCAGTCCATTATTATATTTGGCTCAAATGAATGAAAGTGATATTTTCCCTTTAAAGTTTATTTACACCTGCAGTGTCTGCAAAATGTTAGTAATTTTAGCAATAAGGGGAACACAAAAATGTATATGTTGTCTTTTTATTTAGTACTACCCTGATGAAGCAGTTTCTTCTGCAAGGTGTACGTAAACTTTAGACTGTTAACTGTTGATGAATGTGTGATGTGATGAATTACCTCATCAGTGTCACACCGAAGTAGAAATCTGGGCCAGGTTCCTCTATTTCCCACCAGGATTGCACTGACCACGCCATCTTCACTGACACTGGGCTTGAAGTCCTTAAAAATAGAGTAATTATTAAACATTAAATAGCATTTATTTTGCTACTTTACAAAGAATTTAAACATAACTTTATCAATTACACAAATACAGGTTAATGACGCTTGCAAACCCAAGACCCATGCAAATTGAGAAAGGTAATCTTGAATTTTAAGCCTGCCGCACGTATCTTCATGTATTTACCACGGTTGACACAGTAATGTGGCAGCCTTCTTCATTTGGTTTGTTGTAAAATATATGATGATTATAGGGGCATATGTAAATGCATAGGTTTGAATGTATAACTTTCAAATGGAAAAGATACAAAGCATTAAAAGCTATAGGGATACTTAGTGACTTGATAGCAGTGTTTTAGCTTGGTGTGCTGGCTGGGCAAAAATTCATAAATCTTGTAACATCACCTCATACAGGTCTGTGAATCCACACCGCTCACTCTGTCTCTCCAATAACAAATGTGAACTGATCCTGCAAAATGAAAGTTTCGATTCCCTTAATGGAATCGAATTCCAACCTCGGAATCGATTCTTTTTGGAATCGAATTTCCAGCCCTAGTTGAAGTTGTTCTAACTCTTTGTGTTGTTAGACTCTGTAAGTTAACAAAACTTTACTCTTTCACCTTACTAAAAGTCAATATTTTTGTTCAGTGTAGTGTAGATTGCAATTAAATGTGTTTAATTGACTTAGAACAACATAATGATATTGAAAGTATTCTCACAGATGTAAAGTCCAACACATTACTGTTATGCTAAGAATCCTCTCATAAATTACATTTTATTGTCATATATTATGTAGAAAACTGACAAAAATGTCAACAATAAGTTGTCCTCCATTATAGTACTGTATCACAAATTTATTGGAAAAACACATTCCAGGTGCATTAATGCACACAGTAGGCTATTATAGATTAAACACATTTAAAATAAATGAACAAATTGTTTTTGGACAACACACTTGAGTTGAAATTAAAATGAATTACTTTCCATGTTTTCCATTAAAATTAAAATTTTGGTAACACTTTACAATAAGGTTCATTTATTAAACATTAGTTAATGTATTAACTAACATAAACTAACCATGAGTAATAGCCTACATTTGTTACTGTTTTTGTTAATCTTTGTTAACGTTAGTTAATACAAATCCAGCTGTTCATTGTTTGTTCATGTTAGTTCACAGTGCATTAACTAATGTTAACAAGATTTTAATAAAGTATTAGTAAATGTTGAAATTAACATTAACAAAGATTAACAAATGCTGTAGAAGTATTGTTCATTCTTAGTTAATGTTAACTAATGTAGTTAACTAATGAACCTTATTGTAAAGTGTTACCAAAATTGTATTTAGTATATTATTCAATTCATCAAAATAAATTTCATTTAATAACTTATAACTTTAATAACTTTTAAACACTATAAAATCATAATTATTTAAAATGTAAAACTTAAGTAGTTTTTTTAAAACATGCACTTGAGTGTGTTTAGAAATATTATCATGAAAGTGTACTTTCTTTAAGAAAAACTTAAGTAGACATTATTAAAAATAGATTTTTTTAAAACATGCACTTAGGTGTGTTTAGAAATATTGTGATGAAAGTGTACTTACTTTAAGTTAAACTTAATTAGATATTATTACAAAGTGCATTTGTAAAAAGCGCACTTAAGTGTGTTTATAAATATGATCATGAAAGTGTTCCATAAGTAAAACTTAATTAGACATTATTACAAAGTGCATTTTTAAGAAGTACACTTAAGTGTGTTTATAAATATGATCATTAAAGTGTACTTTCTATAAGTAAAACTTAATTAGACATTATTACAAAGTGCATTTTTAAAAAGTACACTTAAGTGTGTTTATAAATATTGTCATGAAAGTGTAATTACTTTAAGTTGAACTTAATTACATATTATTACAAAGTGCATTTTTAAAAGTGCACTTAAGTGAGTTTATAAATATTGTGATGAAAGTGTACTTACTTTAAGTTAAACTTAATTACATATTATTACAAAGTGCATTTTTAAAAAGTACACTTAAGTGTGTTTATAAATATTGTGATGAAAGTGTACTTACTTTAAGTTAAACTTAATTACATATAATTACAAAGTGTATTTTTAAAAGTGCACTTAAGTGTGTTTATAAATATTGTGATGAAAGTGTACTTACTTTAAGTTAAACTTAATTGGTATAAAATTTTAATTATATTATATTATCTGCAAGTACACTTTTCAAAAAGTATACTTTAATGGGTTTAAGCACACAAAAAGTACACTTTCAATACAATTAAGCACACTTCTTTTTCACAAGGGAATACATTTAGAGCCATACATGCATTGTAACATTTGCTAATTTATTCTACTAAAGATTTTTAGGTTTGCTTCTAGCCTATGTTTTTTTAACTATAAAAGTTTTGTAATGTGATTCGGCAGTAAATGTAAAACCTCTGTGCAACATCACTTCCTGTATCTCATCCTTAAGTTATTAATAAGTTGTGGAACATATGGGCTGGTATTTGTTCTATTCAGTTTTTCTCATGCCATGTAGCAGTAGTGCTCTTTTTTCTTTTATGGCACATCTTTTTCAGTTGTAAGAGTAGGCTACTATGTCAGGTATGTTTAATATGGGAGACATAAAAAACAACAAACACACGTTTACATAATGCTTCCTGATGAGCTCATTTGTACTCTAAAATAGATGTGGCATACAAGGGAAACATGTGCAGTGCTACAGTCAAGGACCAAGCATGAGAAGCACTGGCATAGAACATATGCCAGCCAGTCTATATTTTTTATAAGTGATATAAGGAAAGTTAGGGTGAGAGAAACATTTTAAGTTTGTGTTGCACAGATGTTTTACATTATATTACTTTACAGAACTGTTATAGTTGCAACATTGCTTGCTACATAACTTGATTAAACTGAATTGAATATGTCTGGCTTTGAAATGACACTATTTTACTTGGCTAATTTTTTTTCTGGTGTAGGTCAGCAGTGACAGTCTCTATTTGACTGATGATACAAATGTTGCAATCTTTCCCAATGCTGAAGGGTCTTTCAGCTCGTTGGACTTGACATTAAGGGCTCATTATGAAGTCCATGGTGACCCAATTGAGATGCCGCAAAACACCCCAGCATCAACTTCACCATTCGCTTCAACACCAGTTCAGCGACATTTCTCTTTCACAAGACCAGCATCATCTGGATCTGTTCTCACTACAACGCCCCGGGCAAAACCGAAGTCGGACTAGGTTTGAAAACGAATCGGTTACCTAACGTAACCTCGGTTCTCTCTAGATGAGGGAACGAGTATTGCGTAAGCTAGCTTACGCTCACGGGAAAGATTCTTCTTTGCCGAACAATTGAAGCCAAAAATTTTTATAATTTGTAAACATTGTCAACGCACTTCTCAGGTGCAGGACCTAGAGCGGGCTAACTAGCAGGCTCATTGGTTCGTTTCTGGGAAGTGCTCGAAACCGATCGGAGAGCGGCGCTGAACCCGCGCCCCAATGAGCGGACGACGCTCGCTTATTACGTCAGAGCCCGCCGAAAGGGGCGTGGCTTGAGTGTATATAAGCACTCTCCGCGGTTTGGAACAACGATTTATAGTGATGAAGCGAATCGCTGTTAGAGCGGGCACGGCCGGGAACGCAATACTCGTTCCCTCATCTAGAGAGAACCGAGGTTACGTTAGGTAACCGATTCGTTCTCTTACGAGAGGTTCTCTCGTATTGCGTAAGCTAGCTTACGCTCCGGGAACCCCTGGTCAACGCCGTGCCCGGTCAGTCACCACAAGCATCCCCGGGAGGGTGGAGGGAGCAATAGTGGAGAATAATAATAAAGGGCAGACGCCGTTTATATGAGAATATGAGGCCTAAAGAGGCGGCCGGCATAGCGGGCCATAGTATAGGAAGTTTCCATAGAATGGAGGGGAAGATCAAGGGGCTAGCCGGTTGAAGGATTCCCCATAAAGCGTGGCTAGACGCTGCGGCGGGTTAGACCGCTAGTAATTTAGCCTGTAAGGCCGGTACTTCCAAGTTATAAAATCTGATAAAGGTGGACGGGGAAGCCCAGCCCGCGGCCACACAGATATCATGAATAGAAATACCACAGGACCAAGCCCACGAGGAGGCCATGCCTCGAGTGGAGTGAGCCCTGACGCCGAGCGGGCAAGGCAGATTTTTAGCCGCATAGGCGGAGGCGATCAGCGTCTACTATCCATCTGGATAGTGTTTGTTGAGAAGCGGCCAAGCCTTTTGTGCGTCCCCCAAACGCCACAAACAGCTGCTCAGACCGTCTGAACGTGGCAGCGCGTGTAATGTACGCTCTCAGCGCCCGGACCGGGCAGAGGAGGTTGGCATTGGGCTCGCTATCAGAGGTGGGCAGAGCCGATAAGGATATCACCTGTGCTCTAAATGGGGTGCCAATCGCCTTAGGCACATATCCGTGTCTGGGTTTGAGAATGACGACGGAGTCGTTAGGGCCAAACTCGAGACACGACGCGTTCGAAGAGAGCGCGTGAATGTCGCCCACTCGTTTAACTGAGGCAAGAGCGATCAGAAAAACGGCTTTTAGGGAGAGATATTTGAGGTCAATAGACTCGAGCGGTTCGAAAGGGGGGCTTTCAAGGCCTCGAGGACTATTGAAAGGTCCCAAACCGGCACCGAGGGGGGGCGAGGGGGGTTCATCCTCCTGGCTCCCCTGAGGAAGCGGATAACCAGCTCGTCTTTGCCAATAGACTGGGCGCGTCGGGACCAACGAAGGCCGCGACGGCTGCCACATAAACCTTCAGGGTGGATGGGGTTCTGCCCTTGTCCAGCATATCTTGAAGGAAGGAGAGCAAAGAGGAGACCTCACACTTAAGGGGGTCCAAATTCTTTTCGGTGCACCATTTTGAAAATACAGACCATTTAGCCGCATAGAGCTTTCTGGTAGATGCCGCTCTCAGCGTGTTTGATCGTATTCAAGACTCCCTCTGGCAAATCAACGTGTAATCGTTGGTCACCCATGCATGAAGCGCCCAGCGCTGCGGGTGGGGATGCCAGATTGTGCCGCGGGCTTGAGAGAGGAGATCTGCTCTGACCGGGATGGGCCACGGGGCTGTCTGAGACAGCTGTGTGAGCTCCGGGTACCAAATCTGATTCTCCCAACGCGGGGCTATGAGGAGCACCGGGTGGCGAAATTCCCTGATTCTCTGAATGACCTGCGGTAGCAGGGAGATGGGAGGGAAGGCATAGAGCGGGCGGTATGGCCATTCTAGCGCTAACGCGTCCTCGTTCTTCGAGAAGAATATCGGACAGTGCGAGTTCTCTTCTGTCGCAAAGAGATCTATCTCCGCTCTGCCAAAGAGGCGCCACAGTGACTGGACTGTAAGAGGGTTCAGGGACCATTCTCCTGGAGAGAGAAGGTTCCTGGATAGAATGTCTGGACCGTCGTTTAGGTGTCCCGGGACATGCGTCGCTCTGAGCGAGAGCAGATGACTCTGGGACCAAACTAGAATGCGGCGTGTCAGCAGGAAGAGATTCCTGGATCTGACCCCGCCCTGACGGTTGATGTAGGATACCACTGTCATGTTGTCTGAACGAATCAGGACGTGGTGACCCTGGATGCGCGGGAGGAACTGCAACAGTGCATACTCGACCGCGAGCATCTCGAGACAGTTTATGTGAAATGGGGTCTCCCGATCCGACCATCGGCCAGAGGCCGGTGAGCCCTCGCAGACCGCACCCCAGCCTGTGTTGGATGCGTCTGTCGAGATTACCTTCCGGTGAGAGAAGGTCCCCATCGTGACGCCCCGTTGAAACCAATCGGTCACCGTCCAAGGCTGTAGTGCAGAAATGCATGCCTGAGTGACTCTGATTAGCTGGCGGCCCGTGGTCCACTCGCGGCGGGGTACACGGGTCTTTAGCCAGAATTGTAGGGGGCGCATATGTAAAAGACCTAGCTGTAGCGCGGCTGCAGCTGAGGCCATGTGACCCAGCATTCTCTGAAAAGTTTTCACCGGAACGCGGGTATTCATCTGGAACGAAGCGGCTAAACGCTGCAAGCGGCGTGTGCGCTGAGCGGATAAGCGTGCTTTCATAGTGGTAGAGTCCAGGTCTATCCCCAGAAACGAGATAGTTTGACTGGGCTGGAGAACGCTCTTTGTCCAGTTGACAGAGAGGCCCAGCGTTTCCAGATGAGCGAGAAGAGCTGTACGGTGCGACAGAAGCTCTGTTTTGGAACGTGCTAGTATCAGCCAATCGTCCAAATAATTCAAAATGCGCATCCCCTGGGTTCGAAGGGGGGCGAGCGCCGCGTCCATACATTTCGTGAACGTGCGTGGCGCTAAGGAAAGGCCGAACGGGAGAACGGCGTATTGATAAACCTGGCCCTCGAAGGCGAAGCGTAAAAACTGCCTGTGACGAGGGTGTATTTGAATCTGAAAATAAGCGTCTTTCAGATCTAGGGAGATGAACCAATCCCCCTGGCGTACATGTGCGAGGAGTTTCCTGACCGTCAGCATTCTGAATGATCTCGTCATGAGAGCTTTGTTCAGAAATCTGAGGTCTAGAGTCGGCCTGAGGCCGCCGTCTTTCTTGGGGACCAGAAAATAACGGCCGTAAAACCCCGGCTCGGTTATGGGTGGAGGGACTCTCTCTATCGCGCCTTTTGTTAACAGTTTCGATATTTCTGTGCGGAGCGTGCTCGCGGCAGCTGGGCTGACCACAGAAAGGGGCCGGGCGCGGGAACGCGGCGCGGCGGCGAAACTGTAACTGGTAGCCGTCTTTTATAATGCTTAGTACCCACGGGGATATGCCGGGAATGGCTTCCCACGCTTTGAAGCATAATGCTAGAGGCTGAATGGCCGTGCTGTCCCGGTTGCTGCATGGAACGGGCTGGACACTGTGTGTGTGCTCGTGTAAACTGTGTGTGGCAACGGGATTTGCACTCAGAGAGGAGCTTATGGGCCGTGATACAGAGCGAGCAGAGGGGGGACACGCGCTGCTTGAGGGCGTGCTTATGCTTTCTGCTACCCGAGCGGACGGAGGCCGCTGAGTGGGAGTGAGCTCTGTGGGGGGCACGGGAGAAAGTGTGAGTGAACACGTGCTTGTGGTCACATTTTTTACACTTGAGGCTTTTATGCTCTTTTTGTGAACTCTCTGGGTAGCCGTGAAAACGGCTGTTTGTCGCTCGCAAGCGGGTCGAGTCACCGGCTTGTTCTCGGCGAGATTCGCTGCTGCAGTCGGCGAAGGTTCGGGGACTAACAGAGGGTGAAACTTTGACGGCGGTCCGGCCGGGCGGAAAGAAGCCGTCTTTTCCCAGAAGTGCTAGGCGGACTTCTGCTGATCAGGCTTCAGCGTGACCTTGGGGCGGGGCGCTTGGGGAGCCTGTCTGCGTCGGCTGTCGGAGCGAGAGGGGCGAGGGCGGCCGCTCTGCCTGTGCTGGGGATGGGCCTGAGCTTGCTGCGGGCGGCGTTGTTGAGGCGTTCTGGCAGGGGGCTCACGGAGAGCGGCCTGCAGAAGTGTTACCCGCGGCGAGGCAGGAACAAAATTCATGGCCTGGGTGGCTTTCTGGACCTCAGAAAAGCGTTCTACGATGCCCGTGACGGCAGATCCGGAAGAGGCCAGAGGGTGAGACGGGGCGCGTTGAGGAAGACGGAGCGCTCAGCTTCGCTCATGTCCGTGAGCGTGAGCCACAAGTGTCTCTCGGCGACACAGAGGATGGCCATGCATCTTCCCAGCGCTTGAGCGGCAGCTTTGGTGGCGCGAAGGGAGAGGTCCGTCAGCGCATCTTAAGTCGTTGAGCGCACGGCCGTTGATTTCTCTCTCATTCTGCGCTATGTCACTCAACAGGTCGGATTGCAGCACCTGGAGAACCGACATGGAGTGCAGCGCTGCAGCGGCCTGGCCAGCGGCTGCATAGGCGCGGGTGTGGAAGGTAGAGGACGCTCTGCAAGCTTTAGAAGGAAGCTTAGGGAGGATCGCCATCCAGCGGAGGGCGAGCACAAGTGAGCGGCGACCAGATCTTCGACGGGCGGCATCGCTGTATAGCCCTTCTCGGTGGCTCCGTCCACCGAGCGCAGCGAGGCGGAGACATCAGAGCGGGTCCTAGCCGAGAGAGGAGCTTTCCACGATTTAGTGAGCTCGGCGTGGAGCTCAGGCAGGAAAGGAGCGGACCGGGTGCCAGCGGGAGCGGGGCGCCGGTGCAGGTACTTTCCATCCATCCGGTTCGGTGGTAACTCGGGTGGTGGTGACCAGTCGAGGCCCAGACGCTCGACGGCAAGAGTCAGGAGGCGCATTAGGTCCTCTTCGATGCCGAGCGGGTCCCCGCGGAGCATGACGCCGAAGAGCCCAGTGAAGACCATTCGTCGCTGTTAGAAGCGTGCAACGAAGGCGACTCTTTCTCTTCCTCAGAGTCGAGGGACGCTGCAGAGCGGCCACTCGGCGGCAATGGGGGGTCCAGCTCGGGTGGAGAGAGAGAGCGGTCGGGGGCGGCAGCTGCGGCCCAGACGCAGCCATCGCAGGTTCCGGCGGCCTCTGAGAGCGGCGCTTCTTCTTCCGCGGAGAAGTCAGAGGCGGCGCGGCTTCGGCGGATTTAGCGCGTGAGGAGTCTTGCCCGCAGGGAAGACATTGTCATGCGCCTCGCAGAGAGAACATCCTCCATCGGCGAGGGCGAGTTCCGCATGTTCAAGCCCGAGACAGAGAGGGCAGATGAGGTGGCGGTCTCCGTCTTCGAGCGGTGCGCGGCATGAGCCGCAGGAAATGCGAGACATCTTTAAAAAGACGCTCACGCTCTTTTGTGATGGAGCAAGTGGAAGTCGTCGGACGGCGCTAGCTCGCTGAGGCGGCTGAAGGTGGCAGAGGCCGGGTTCTTCAGGCTTCTTGCTTGCTAGAAGGTGCCTTGTCACGACGACGGCTTCAGTCTTGCAACGGCAGGCGATTAGATCGCTGAATCAAAATGAATCGTTGTTCCAAACCGCGGAGAGTGCTTATATACACTCAAGCCACGCCCCTTTCGGCGGGCTCTGACGTAGATAAGCGAGCGTCGTCCGCTCATTGGGCGCGGGTTCAGCGCCGCTCTCCGATTGGTTTGAGCACTTCCCAGAAACGAACCAATGAGCCTGCTAGTTAGCCCGCTCTAGGTCCTGCACCTGAGAAGTGCGTTGACAATGTTTACAAATTATAAAAATTTTTGGCTTCAATTGTTCGGCAAAGAAGAATCTTTCCCGTAGCGTAAGCTAGCTACGCAATACGGAGAGACCTCTCGTAAGAGAACCTTTATATTTATTAGTTTATATTATTGCACTTAACTGAGGGTTTTTGTTTGTTTTTTGTTACAGGGTAAATACTAATAGAGAGTGTTGTTAAATCTGTTTCCAAATTTCAGAGCAATAAATATTGCAGAAGTGCAAGATGGCAAACCAGTTCCCAAAAGTGTTGTGAGTGGTAAGGTTTACTGAAGCTGAGGCTAGTGTTACAGGCATTGTTCAGAAACTTCAAGCTGACCTAAGGACTGCAGAATCTCCTGTGTTGCTGGACTCAAACTGGAATGAAATAATGGATTCAGAAGGAACACGCGGTAACAACTCTCATGATTTGTATTATATTGTATTGCCATTTGTTTAGTAATTCTGTTTCTGACCTAGTGTCCATTGTGTGTACTGTTTGTGTTAAGGTTCCCAGTATTGGAGACAAACCTCTAGAAAAATTAACGCAATGCTCATTAGCCATTTTTCCAGGCTTCAACACAGATGAAAAAGGATGAGGTGATTGATTTTTATTTTATTGGATCTATTAAGTTTATTTTAATTTTGTTTGTATCTATCCTTAATAAGGTGTGTTGGAGGAGACATGCAAAATGTGCAGTGTTTGGTGGGCATCCAGGAATATGGTCGGGAACCACTGATATATATATAGTGTGTGTGTGTAGGGAAGAAGACTCTGGATTGCAGGACATTTTGGAAAAGATTGAGGAGGTGTTGGAGGCATCTCAAGGTCTGGAGAGTGTTGCTGTTAGACTCCGGGAGCTCACCACACTGGCCACAAGAGACAGAAACCAAGTCAACATGCAGCAGGCATCACAGCTCAAGGAAGCCTTCACTTGCCTTGTTTGTAGAGGTATGAGACCCCAAGGGTCTGATGTATCAACTTCACAGTTTACCACACACTTAAAGGGATAGTTCACTCAAAAATGAAAATTTTCACAAGCTTTATTCACCAGCAAACCATCCTTGGTGTATATGACTATCTTTTAGATGAACAGATGTATTTAAAAATATCCTTAGTCCTTATGGTTTATGGTTATAAGGTATATAATAGTTATGAATGACAGCCCAAATGTTTTAAATGAGGATCTTTTTTATCTTCAAAATTTGGGCTGCGATTCACAAACATTATAAACCTTGGAGGACTAAGGATATTTTTAAATGTATGTCTGATTGGGTTCGTCTGAAAGAAGATAGTCATAAACCTAGGAGGAAGTAAATCATGAAAATAATTTTCATTTTTGGGCAAACTATCCCTTTAAGGGTTTATGAAAAATAACTTTGCCAAATGTGTGTGCAGAATTCACACACCCTGGACCCAACTACACCTTTTCCTTTTATGGATATGTGTGTGAATTTGTGACTCCAAATGGCTAAGCAATGAACTGGACAAAACTGAACAACTCTTTCTTTACCAGCTTTTCTTTTACTTAGTTTTACAAAAGAATGAATAGTACTTCTTAAATATTTTTGTTTTGCAATCAGCATATACTCCAGTATACCTCAACATGCTAAAATGTAGGCAACAAAAAATGTTAATGAAAACATTTTAATGCATATCCTCCGTGCTTTTACAGACATCATCAGTGAGCCAATGCTGTCTGAATGTTGCCGGAGCATCATTGGGTGTAGAGCGTGCATTGAAGAATGGGCATTAACATCAAACCAATGCTTAAAGTGCAGGTCTGAGTTCTCTGGTCTGTCAACTGTTCTAGATGTTGTGAAAGAGTTAGCTTGAAATGTGTTGTACTTCTCCGAAGAAGCTTTTTTTTATGGTGTTCTAGGTTGTGAAATTGCACACAAATGTTATATCAACATCTACAATTTTTTTTTCTTATATGGAGTGTGATGGATTTTCTCTAACGCCCCTGACTTAGGATGGGCCTGGTGTCCCTGACACCCGAAAATATTATACTCAGTCGAGTTACCTCTGAACGCGCTGGTTGACTCAATCTAACCCAGCCTAAGAGTCTCACAAAGAGTCGGACGACGTCTCGTCCCTTGTTGAACACTATCACTTAGTAATAAGGTCTCTAGTGTTCTTGTCTCACACTATCACTTAGTAGTAAGGTCTCTAGTGTTTTGCTCAAATGTCTTGTTCTACTAACTAACCTTGCTGCGCAGCCTAAATGACAGACAGATTTCAGTAAATGTCCCTTAGATGGCTCTTTATTTCAGCTGGGAGTCCTCTCGAGCAGTACTCAGAGAAGTCTCAACACAATCAGAAAATACAACAGACTTTATAGTGCAAAGCCAGACACATCAAAATAGAATCATCATCACTAATCAAAAATCATTGTCACGCTCTACCCACATGATTTGTCACATTGGTTAAAACAAGCCCCCCTCCTTTGTTAGTAACATCAGCATATGTTCAAGGAACAGAACATTTAGTATTTTGTCAAGATTCAGCCTTACCGAGGTTATATTGGGTCATATATTTGTTAGATGGTTAGTTCATGTGGATGGCTACATCCTGAAATAAAGGAAGTAAGTCTCATTACGTTTTATTGTTAGAATTAGAAATGGAAAGTTTTAGTCGTCTTCAGACAGAGAAGTAGGAAGCATGATAGATTGTATCACATGAGAGGAATATTGAAATCATGATATCTGATAGAAATACAAAATCAGAGCGTTAGTAATATGATTAACTTCTACTGATTATAATATAAAATCAGAACTTTATGGTTGGTGACATGATTGACTTTGTCTATTATAATTTTTCCACGACATTTCCACCCTCTGGTCATAAATTTCTATGACCATTAAAATCTGATTTGGTTAGTACATCACATTATTGATTTTGGAAAATTATCAAATTACTGATTCACTATCAGGCTGATTTGCCACAACTGCATTTGGCAGACCCCGTGCAATAGCAAAATTACGGTATTGGACTTCTGCTCGCTCAATCGGGCTCAACCGCCTCAGGCTGACCGGGGGCAATGGCCCATGGACAGCCGGATGCAACCGCTCATAGTGAGAGTCTTCTTCTTCTTCTTCTTCATCTCTCCTACTTCCAATACCTCCCCAAACAATGCTTCTGATAAACCTTCCTAGACAAGCTCGGATACATTTGATCAAACACCCAATAATAATTACTGCCATGAGCAGGGCAGCAACTACTGGTAACGAGAGCTTAAGTATGGGTCCGAAGATATTACCAAAAGCACTGCGGAAGGCATCAGCGATCCAATCTAAGTCCCATCCTATTGGTTTGTTCTTTGCCTGCTCATCCTGCCACAGATCATCCCGCACCTTTGTCATATCGTCCAGCACTTTCGGGATGGAACTCCCATCCTTATCATAAGCTGGAACGAAAGTACAACATTCTTTTCCAAGTTTTACACACACTCCCCCTTCCTCCGCGAGAATTCCGTCCAATACCATTCTGTTTTCCAGAGTCATTTGTCTAAGAGCCCCCATTTCATTTTTTATGAGTTCTAAAGCCAATTGGGTGTTCGTTTTGCAAATCGAAATAATTCATAATGGATTCTA
>JAQIUQ010000460.1:0-32850 GCA_030378365.1 Hybognathus amarus
AAGACATCGTAACACATCACCCTCTTCAGACACATCTGATACACATGTATTTAAATCGTCTGCATTAGATGCAAAACAATGGTTACATTTTTAACAATTATTTGTATTGGTACAATTGGGTGTGTTTATCTGTTTTACAAATATTATTGAATGTAAATTTGTGTAAGTGTATTTTTAAGTTGTATACTAATGTCTGATACCAATAAAGAAAAAGAAAATGTTTAATTTGTTTTAAGTTTATTCATTCATCACACACATAAACAATACATCACGTTACATCTGAAATGTTTTACCAGACTGTACACACTGAATGCATTTAAATGTTTTACCGTTACAGAGACTAGGTTTAAATTTTTTCTCAAAGAGAGAGACCATGATGTCATTTTTTAACAAATCATTATGGTACATTTTTATAACATTCTCATATTCATAACCTCTTGATATATAATACAGAAAAAACACACAATGTTGACCGCAGGTATCTGAAGTATAATCTTGAACTTGTTTGTTCCGAGTACTGAACGACCGTTGAATTGTTTTTTAGAAAGTTATGAAAAGATGCTGGAAAGCAATCTGCATCTGGTGCGTTACCAAAGCTGTCAAAAAACAGCTGACGCCATCTCGACGTATGTATATGGCAATCCAGTGCTCCCCTGGTTCGTCTGAAGATTGTGTATTCGAAATTAGCATGCACGGGGTCTCCTTTAAAGGCTCTTCGGGTAGGTAATCGCACGGTAGTATGCCTAAAATATTTGTGTTACAGGAAATTTTATCCATCAGCCCCGTCAGTTGCACAATATTCATTCCAGAGGTATTCAGTAGTGCTCTGCGAACACTTGTCTCCGATTTGATATCTCTATAATTGAGTCAAAGACTGAATATATTAAAATATTAATTGGTTGTGCGAGGGGTACTCTGAAACGCGCTTCTAATCTAATATTTCCCGATCTAATCAGTGAAACATGTTGACCACATTCCTCGTCGGGTGTCAGGTTAAACGCATAGAGAGTGTATCCGTGTAGGAAATCTTCACGATCTATGATCATAGACTGATTCTTTAGATGCCGGCCCGTGGCTGTCACTAGCTGATAAAACTCTCTCACGGCAGACCCATTATTATATTCTGGTTGAAAAGGACACGACGGGACCTGATGCCCGTCACAGGTCAGAGTCAAGTATTCAAGGTCAAAGTGTTTAAAGGCAAAAGGATTTCTGTCATAAGCACCAGAAAAGGCGGTGTTTTCCGTCATGGCCAAAATGATGGATTTCGGTAGCGGTCCGAGGAAGAGATTTTCATGGTTGGATACACGTGCCCCGGCCGGTACAGAGAAATTTTTCACACAGACTCTATCTATGGGGTATTTAGCTGTGGTTGAGAGAAGAGCTTGGGCATGCCCCAAACGCACCGCAGGGGATACGGTGACTCTTTTCACAAAAAGTGAAGCCGATAGTATATTAAGCTTATAATTGATGCCATCACTACGCATCAGACAGAACTCATCTTTCGCACAGAGTTAACCGAATCCGTATATCCACTCCGTTCAATAATAATTTCGATTGAAAGAAGATGTCGCTGTGAATTGGAGCTAGTAGCACTACAACATTACTGGCATTTGTGAACACTGCTCTCTCTTGTCAATCCGGTATTCGCTCCTCCAGGATCCGTAGCATCTATGTGAGCTGAAGAATCTTTGTAGAATAAACCTGCTGAAAAGTTACTCTCGAGAGTGTCTTTTCCATAATTAACGATGGCCTCAATGAGACATCTGTAGGATACGTGTTACTGCTGTGGCTCACCAGGCAATCACATAAAGAGACATCAACCTGTGAGAAAATTGACGATCCGGGATAATTAATTAAGCGCAGTAGGCGCGCCGTCAGGAATATCATTTCCATTCGGTAGGGTTATTTTGACGCGCGTATATAGCAACGTGTTATTCAAGTCTGTGTAATCTTCACCAGTCCCCGCTATGAAGAATTCGATGGGCGACGTGTCTGTTAAAGCTGACATGGGGGTTATCTCCACATACATATTTTTTTCAATAGCTGTTTGTGTCAAAGGGACCGTAAACAGATCCAGCTCTGATTTAATGCACTCATCAGACATACAATGTAACAGAGAAATTTTTTAGAAAATAGTGATACCCCGTCTTTTTAAATTTGTAGATCTTTTCACCCGTTTCGTGCTAGTTCTTCGCTTGCTTTTTGTAACTGAGCGTGTTTTGCTAGAGCGGTTAGTCTTCTTTACAGCAAGGACATGCCCTCTTCTCATACGGGTACCTGGTGGTTTACGTGACATCACCATCAGGCCATGGCCTTCCTGTCCTGTCCATTTTCATCATTATTATTATTATTATAAGACTTTGCTAGAGCACTGGTGACAACATCACTCATTATGTTTTTAGCGGCTGACTTTAGATGTGGTTTTGCTATACTGATTCCCCTTCTAAAAAAAGGCAGTGCCATTCGGAAAAGGCCTTTAAAAAGCCCCCGATTCCTGAAGCAAAAACTCCGCCCTGCGTAACCCGGAAGGCCGTTACCAGCCTGAGCCCTGTAGTATGATATGTAGCGTTCGGGATCCGCTTTGTACGGGACGTGATGAGCCATTTTAAAACGGCTGGTGTTTCACAGGTCTAAAATGTAGCTTGGTAACAACCTTTCCGTAGGTGAAACGTACGTCCTGGTTTAAATCGTCTTTTACATCAACAGAGATTTCTGAGATGCAGCTCTTATTAACACGTACGTAATGAGCTTTGTCGTATCTGACACTGACTGCTTTGTTAGTTTCACCATCTATATATACGGTTGCTAATAAAGGTACATAGGCATTCCCAACTGATTGATAGTCGATTATGTCTGTGTATACATATAGCGTGTAGAATCCGGCATTTATATCAGCCTGGAATGGTGCATATGTAATGCGTGTGTCTTGATGTTCATCCAAACTGTTTACAGTTTCTATAGAAACCCTGGTTTTAAACCTAGGATGATCGCTAGTTTGCCATAAAATGTCAACGAAGTCCCGTGGGGTGCTTTCAGAAATACCTTATTCTTTATACGGTCGTAGACGAGACGTACCCTCTGGGGGAGAGATGCATTTATATCCCTGAGCAAAATGGGTACATCCTCAAAATAGCCGCATTTTAACCTATGCCGACTCGTTGATAATTTTAGAGTATCCTGGAACGCGTCGCCTCTTACATCATTCAGTTCGTGGTTATTCTGTAGTAGACATTGATCACAAACAATAATAAAAACTGAGTCATCCTCATTAAATGTATACCACGTCAATGGATATTCAAATTCAACCAATGCCACCTCCCACAGACCTTTTAAATTTATACTTCTAGCCAATCTAGTTCTGTAATTAGATATTTTGTTATCAGGGTAGATGTTCATCGATGCGTTGCATGGA
Source organism: Hybognathus amarus (assembly GCA_030378365.1). Taxonomy (NCBI): domain Eukaryota; kingdom Metazoa; phylum Chordata; class Actinopteri; order Cypriniformes; family Leuciscidae; genus Hybognathus; species Hybognathus amarus. Next base: position 3,416 of record JAQIUQ010000460.1, read on the forward strand.
AGCGTGACGAAGAATCCTTCCTCGGCCATGGTAATTATTTAATGACGCCTGTCATGAATTCACTACGGCTTTAACGGGCCATGTAGATCCAGTACCTCTTTTTCAGCTATCCAGCTGTTAAATTTGGAGGGCCAACCCCACCATTTGACTAGAACGTAGGTGACTTTTCCACGTTTTTGTTTGTGTAAAATCTTCTCAATCTTAAATGTTTTATCATCACTAACAATAATTTTTTGTAGTTCTTCCTCATAAAAACATCCATCGATGATTTCACCGTCAAAGTCTTGTAACTGGTATACGGAAGGGACACGCGGAATGCATGCGGTTATGGTGAAGTATTCCTCCGTATAATTCTGCTCGTACCCCTTAGTAAATATACCTCGGACTTTAGAGACTCTCACAACGTCCCCTACAGAGTATTTAAAGACAGGTGTCTCTTTACGTATTTTCCGTATAAATTATTAAACACTACCGCCTCATTTTCTTTATGAACGTCCAGCGGACGCATTTTGATGGATTTGTGATAACTACAATTATAACCCTCTGTCAGGTCTTGCAGTATATCACAGTAACGTTTGGAGTTTACAGCCGTTAAAAACTTCCACATCCGTCCTTTTAGAGTTCTATTAAACCTCTCGACTACACATGCTTTTAAATCGGTTGCTGTGGCAAAATGATATATGCCATATTTTTTCATCAGCAGTTGAAAATGTTTATTGAAAAACTCTGTCTCCTTATCTGTTTGTAACTTTATCGGTACACGTCCTTCTTTCAGGATAGATTCGAAAGCTTTAGTCACCTCCGGACCCGTCTTATTTTTCAATGCGCGTGTCCATGAGTACTTGCTGAACACGTCGATTACTGTAAGAATAAATTTAATATTATCGTTCTCTTTTGAGTATGCGGTCATATCGACCAAGTCAGCCTGGAATTGGTGATCCTTACCGTATACAACTACACGGTTCTGTTTATAATTTATTGGTGCAGTCTTGTGTAGCGTATATACATCCTGTTTGGACAACCAATTCATTTACATCTTTATCATTTAATTTTACGCCGTATTCCTGTAACACAGCCTGTTTTAATCTGTCCTTACCATTAAAAGCTCCGGGGCTTGAGGGGTTATAGTAAACTTTTTTCATTAGCTCTGACATGTTACTACCTCTGTCACTCTTCATAAAATAATGACCAGTTGTCTTGATGTCACACAGAATTTCAAAATTTTTCTCCAACATTTTCTCTCAACTAAAATATCAATCATTTTACAAACATCAGGGTATTCATAGTGGTGGGAAGTTTCGGATCATTTTACTGACTTGGATCTTTGAGTCTCGTTCAGCAAAATGAACGAATCTTTTATCGAGTCATTTCATTCATTTCGGTCATTTCATCATTATATAATTAAAATGTCATTTTAAATATCCCAAAACATCTAGTACTAACGAAAATCTTGATTACATTTGTAAAAATAACATAAATAACTATATAATGCAGCAAAGCCAAATTATAAGCAAATGAAATAACTATATTAATTAGTTGCTGGGTCTCAAGTTCAAGCTATTGCAGTCTGCCCCTGTTCAGTTCACCTCACCTCCTGATCCGAGACGTTCTTTCCTTTGCAACTTCATATTTATCAGGTTTGTTCTCCTCCTTTCATGTCTCGAGACGTTAGCTGTTGACTCGTCGAGTGTCTGACTCTGATCTGTGCTGTCTGCTGGGCCGTGCCGTGAGATATAGCAGGACCGGAAAGAGTAATGATTAGTTCATCTCTCAGAGTTCGGCCAGGTGCGAGTCTTTCGTTCTTCCTGTCAGTCCCATAGAGTCTATGCTGTCAGCACCGGAAAGAGAAATGATTAGTTCATCTCTCGAGTTCGGGTTCGAGCCAAGAGGGAGTTCAGCGAAAAATCGGCAGCTGGCAGCAGGAAGTAGCTGTCACTGGCAGCAGGAAGTAGCTGCCAGTGACTGCCGGAAGCCCTACCAAATTAGGAGCGACCTGCCAGGTCGTGGCAGCCAATCAGTATCCTCCAACGTAGCAGCAACCAATCACATGTAACGTTACCTTTAAGTTAAGAGACAGCAGGCCCGCGAGTTTTCAGTAATGGCGGCGGCTTTTGGCATGGTAAGTTCGTAAATGAATCAGATTAATAAATAATTGTTGCTCTTTAAATTGGATTTTAACTTTTTATGTTAGAGACAGTGTATCTGTGCCTGCTTTAGTTTAATATGCTAGTTCAAGTGTGCTCAATCCTGCTCCTGCCGATCGAATGTCCTGCACAGTTAACCCCAATCAAACACACCTGACTTAATTTTCAAGTGATCCAGAAGACCTTAATTGGGTGCTTCAGGTGTATTTGATTAGGGTTGAAGATGAACTGTGGAGGACAGTCAATCGGCAGGAACAGGGCACACCTGGTTTAATAATTTGTAGAAACGCAGCTTGTGCACCGTGTGGTCCTGGTTTGTGAGGGGCTAACGTTACCATTAACTTTAAATACAACGTTAATATTATTCTATCACCATTACATTTTAGCGTTAGTTAACATGATAACTTAACCTATTGATTAATGAAGGTAATGTGGATTTATTGGAATTATTGAGAAGCTCAGCCGACACATGCAACACTAACTCTATCGTTTTTTTGTGTATTTAATTTTCCAGGGATTGTCTGATATCCAACTTTGATTTTTGTTGTAGTACTATTCCATTTTTTATAAAACAGTTCTTTTAAGAACTACCTTTCTAACTCGGTGTACACCCTGTTTTACAAACAATTATGGCAGGTAAGAATCCAATTATTTCCCCAAAATCTTACTAACTAAAGTTTTTTTTTTTAGCAGAAAATGCAAAAACCTGCCCATGTTAAAGAATTAGTCTTCTATAATGTTCAACCTTTAAATGTGAATGAATTTGTTGCTATTTTGAGGCATGTTCTTTTCTCCTATACACTACATGTGTAGGAATACCCTTTGCCTTTGGAGAAGGCGAAGTCTTTTTGGGACAGGCAGTTGTCCCTACTGTACAACTGGAGTGATGTCAAGTCCTGAGCACTTTCAGGAAAAGCATGTAAAGCATGCCATACATTTTGAGGACAATGGCATCCGTAAGCAATGTACAAAGCACACATACATTTTATATGTTTGTTGTAAGCTAAAATGTATATAACATTCTCTTGTCTTTCTAGAAAAATTTTGTGTTCCTTGCTTTTGTTTGAATGCCCGAACAACAAAATAGGTGCCATTGGCATTGCCCTGAGTGTCAGCACATCTTGTGTCGTGCCCCTGACTTTAAAAAGCACCTACATAATCATAGTATGTACAATGTAATTAGTTAAATTTTAAAGTCTTGTTTCATTTTGATTTCTTTCATGTTATGATTAACTCGCCTCATCTTTTGTCCTTTTTGCAGATCTTTTAGTTGCATGCAAAGTTAACAACAAGCCAGACAGTATGTATCTTTGATACTGGTATTTAAGAATGTTTAATATTTGTTGATCTTGGTCTACTTTAACATGTTTATATATTGTCCCTCAGAAAAACCAAAGGCAGGGCAGCAGTTCAAGGAACAGCCACCTGTCATTTGTATTGATGAACGAAATGGGATTTTTGTCACCCCAAAAGATGCCCATGGACCTAGAGTCCCTGTTCACGTAAAGAAACAAGTTCGTCTCGGGTTCTATTGCCTGTGAGTCACCTCTTTGTTGAGATTTTATGAGGATTGGAGTAGAAAGTGGCAATCCAGGCATTGAATGCGATCACCTTCAGAGGACCAATAGAGCTGTGTGCAATTCTGCACCAGCAGCACTTTGGGAGGACTCTTTGCAGTCAATGGTTGATAGTGGCCTGGTGTCCAAAACCCGACAAGATGAATGTATGCAGCTTAGAAACAAAAGTATTGCTGGTGGTCTGGATTGTGTTTTTCCCATTTTTTGGCACGAGCATACCTCTGTCAGGTTAGTTTATTTTTCTGTGTTTACTGGGGTAAGAGACAACTGGTGTCAGTTCGGAAAGGACCAGAGTCTCTTTTGATAGCCATCTGGGCAAGTGGCACTGCCAGTGCCGCAATGAGAATGAGAAGCTGCGTCCACAGATACCTGAGCATGTGGTGGCTGTTTCAAGAGAAACCCCACCTCCTTTCCTGTCAAACTGACCCAAATGCTGAAGACAGTGATGTGGATGAAAGGGTAAGAGACGTTGCAGAGACCGAAGTGGCAACACTGGCTTCAACTGACATACAGGAGTTGACAGGTTATTTGTGGCGGCAAAAGAGGGTGCCAGAAAACCTTCCACAGGATTTGTCAACAAAAGAACGCCAAATTCCACACTTCTTTGAACCCCTGGAGTCCAACTGTCCTTATTGCCCTGGTCCCACTCCACCAGCTTTGGGGGAGAGGGTACTAATTACACGGCATGGGACAGTGTATGGAATATCTTCAGTGACTCGAGGTTAATTTCAGAAATGTATAGATTTCTTTATGTATTTTGCACAATGTGTTGAACATTTAATCTTTTAAACAATTCCTATCTTCTCCAGATGTACCAGTGTATGTGAAGAACTGCCTTGTTTGTAGACGTCCAGTGAGGTTTCAAAATATCAGTCTGGTTTCCACAATTATGAAAACCGGACCTTTTTGACCATTCCCCTATGTTCTCTTCTGACATCTGGACTGGCAGTGAGTGACTTAAAAACATGACTTGAATTTCGCATACTTCTACATGTCAGGGTGTGTGTGTGTGTAATTGTGTTTATAGAATCATATTGCCCTTGGACGTTTTTTGCAAACAATGGAGGATCATGCCAACATCACTCTTCCACACAATTTGATCCGAAAGGCATTTTATCATTTTTCTGCTTTGAGGAAGTACTCCTATGAATATTCATGTGTCAGATGTGGCCACAGCCCTCCGGTTTTGGTTGCAGATGGAAACTGGAAAATTGCATTTGATTTACCTGGTAAGTGAGTGTATTGTTAATTGTGAGTGCATATAATGACTGGTCTTGATATATATTTCCTTCTTCTTTGCTCATTGTCTTGGTTGTGTATTAGCACATCTTTTTAAACGACCAAATTTGGACAAAATCTGCCAAGAAGATACTCAAGTTAATGTGAGAACAAGATGGGAGACACTTGAGAAGGAAATGACTGCTTCTGGGTTTTGTGATGGTAAGTGCTATTTTGGGGGTGGAGTGGCGGTACCCATAGCAATTACATCCTGAAATTAAACTTTTGTTCTCCTTTTTCCAATTTAGGCAAAACATTTGCCAATCCTTATTCACATCCCTTGACGTACACTGCCTTTACTCCATGGCTGGGTCACTGCTCTAGGGTAAGCGATATTATTCCAAAGACAGAAGTGTACAAAGGTCTGTCTCAGAAAGATCGGGCTTTCACCTCTAGCTGTTGCTTGGAGATAGATGAAGAAGCCATTTTGCAAGTGCTGGAGTCCAAAACTGTATGTAGTGTACCTGATTCTGCTAATAATGTTTTCTTGTACCTTTTTATTTTCTTTTTTTAACCATGACTTTTATATTTAGCCAAAGAAAGAAGCCTTGGTGAAAGCCTGCAATGCCCTGGGAGTATCACACATGGGTAGTACCACCGACTTAATTAACAGACTTGAGGAACTACTCCTTTACAAGGATTTGTACCCCAAAATGTTTGTAAAGATTCAAAAGGCTGGTGGTAAGACATTGTCATATGTTGTATTTTGTATTGTATTTATTTCTTTGGTCATTTTGAACAATTAAATCTTAGGTGTTATGTAATGCAAAAATCCTGTACATAATACAATGCAAAAAAAAGCATAAACAATTTTGTTTAAGGGTTAGTTCACCCATTTAGGAAAATGTTGTCATTAATCTCTCACCCTTATGTCGTTCTTAAACCCGTAAGACCTTTGTTCATCTTTGCAATACAAAATTAAGATATTTATGAAATCAGTTTCTGACCCCCTCCATAGAATGCAACGCAATATCCACTTTCAATGCCCAGAAAGGTAGTTAAAAGTCTGTTTCCTGTAGTTCAACCTTGATGTTACAAAGTGACGAGAATACTTCTTGCAGTGCAGCTCTTCCAGGTTCTACTTCAGAATGCCGCTTCAGTATTGTCCGTCTCCTGTGTCAGCATCGCACGCATGTGTATGTAATTATTGTCTCTTCATAATATTAATATTGAACCATCAAGGTTAAATATTTTTACTATCATTTTGGGCCTTGAATGTTGAAATGATGTTGCTGTCTATGGATGGTGCAGAAACCTCTCAGATTAATTTGTTACGGGTTTGGAACAACACGAAGGGTGAGTAAATTATGATTAAGAAATTAATAATAAAGAAATTTCCCATTTTGGGGAAACTAACCAACCTTTTAAATAGTCTTTACATCTCTTCTTTTTTTTCATGCATATGAAATGTTTTGACAATGTTTTCTTTTTAAATTAACACATTTTCACCATTTTTCTTTGTTTTGCCAAATGGAGGTGGTGTTTTGCACATGACCTGCCCACGCTCTGTGGTGTACTGACCAGTCAGCACTGTGGTGGCAAGAGTCTGCCCGTGATCATGGAGATGCTCTTTTGAGCTTTAAACACCCTCCCACAGTGTATGTGTCTGACATTGCTGGACGTGTTGCAAGACACGTTAATAATCGCACCAACCAACGTTTTTTCCAGCCACATGATGGACGACTTTGTGCAAACACTGCTGCACACATCCAGGCAGCAACAGAAAGACGACTCTGAAGTCGGTTCCCATGGGTAACAAGTGTTGGCTACTCATCAAGAAAATTCTCTGAAAATGAGGCCACCTATTCTTCTGACACTTTGTCCTCACTGCATCCTGTGACAGGAACCAATGCAAGATTCTCCTTGTATGATCGGTTCCATCAAAAAAATCAAACCAGACAAGAGGAGGTTTTGAGAAGTTTGAAATTGGCACTCGCACTTAGCTGCTCTTGTTAATTCCACCGTAGCTGAACAGCTTAACCGGGAGTTGTCTTCCAGCAGATATTCTCTGTGTCAAATGAGGGATGAACATTATATGTTCTCCCTACGACTGTTCTTTCATCTTCACAACAAAAGAGTTAATGAAAAATACACAAATACTTTGAAGATGCAGGCAAAGCATTCCATCCACATTGGCCTACATGGGAAATTGACATTCAGGAGTGAAGGTACTTAGTTTTTACTGATTTTTCAACATTGCCTCTAATGCCCTTTTAGATTTTCCCAATTAGCCATAAGCAAATACATGTGTTTATTTTTATTATTATTATTTTTTTGTGTGTGTGTGTGTGCTCTACAGGTACTACCACAGAACTTCAAGAAGGTAAGTTGACTTGAACCACTTAAGTAATTGTAAATATCAGATTTAGGTTTTAATATAAATCATTATTTGGTAGCCAATATCCCAAATGTGCCATGTTTTAATACTAAATACCTGATGAAATGAAAACAATTTTAATAATCATTACTTCACCATATTCTAAACTTCTGTATTTTGTAGTTCCACCAAGTTCACCAGAGCCTGACACAGATTGCTGGGGACGGACAAACATACGTGCCAGGAAGGAAACCTCACATTTCCAGTTGCAAAACCAACCAAACCCACTAGTATGTTTTCACATAAGAAATATAACGTTTAAATGTATTATATACTGTCTTGATCAAAGCAGACAAAAGGCATACTGTTTTGGTTATAAATATAATTATCAAAACAGATTTTAGATTGGATTTTATCTAAAATTTGACATATCTGTCTGTTTTGTTACTGTTTTAGTTTGATCATGTTTTGGATGGGACCCAATCACCAGATGAAATCATTGGTGCAGTGGGTAAAACGGTGTTGAAAAGATCTGACTTTATGTCTTTAGGATTGAACCAGGAAGTGGAAGCAACAGTTAGTGGATATGTTACACAACTTTGTTTTAATATATTTGAAGGAACTTGTTTTTTTTTTGTTTTTTTTCTTACTAACATTCCTGATCCTTATGCTATAGGTGATGAACTGTTGCCTTTCTCAGTTATCACACATTGCTGAAGAGAAGGTATTATGGATGTCATTGACAAACATGTTTTATATAAACTAATAATGATGGTTATTACATAATATTTGTGCTTTTAAAATTCAGTTTGGTTTTTTCTTTTTTACAGGGCAAGGATGTTCATGTTCTTGATTCATATGTGGTGGCCACTTGGCAACCACCTCTGAATTGTGATCCATTTCTGTCCCTGCCAGTAAGTAGTGTTAGAAATTTTTGGTTTGGTGTCCTGCTTTAAAGGGACAGGCCATCCAAAGATTTCACCCAAAATACTGTTTTGAAACAACTTGAAGGTTGAGTAAATAATGACAATTTAAAATTTGGGGAGAACTATCAATTTTAAGTTATTATCACTTATTGTAATTTCTCAGACAAATTGCCACTTTCCAACAATATGCTCTGTTTGTTGTTCCTCTGTTCACTCCAACAGACTGATGCATCCTCAAAAGACTGCATCCTGTTTCCTATATGCAAATCAGGTCACTGGACCCTATGCGTAAGTTGTTGATTTCTTCAAATACCGTTCTTTTAATTTTGGAAATATCTTAATCCTTGTTTTCATCCAAGACTTTGCCTGACAGCCATATTTGATATTGTTCATTTTTATGGCTGTCATAATTAAGCATATTAATTTGTTTTCCCTCTTTATCCTAATAAAGATTGTATACTTGAATTAAAAAAAAGAAATAACAAACCCACACACACAGGCATGTTATATTGTAGGAAGTTTGCTTTGTGTATTCTGCAGGTATTGCTCCCTAAACTTAAAAGGATACACGTCCTCGACTCCACTGACCCTAAGGGTTATGGAGATACTGACTGTGTATCCATGTTCAGGTTTTCATACTGTATAATTCCATTTCTATGGAGTTCCGTTGAGCAAAAAACTGTTCTGTGTTCCAGTTGAAGTTTTATGCTTATGTATATGTAATGTAATATTTTGTTTATTTTATAAATCAATACAAAATATAATGGAACTGTTCATTGTTCCATATAGCTTTCACCCCCAGTTTTACAGACGAGTCTCAAACTAGTCCCACACTAAAATGCAGGTTTAACTGAAAGCAACTTGCACTTGCATGCCTTAAAATGTCAGTGCCATTGTTTCTTTAATATTCACAACAGTAAAACATTTAAGGCTTGTTTATAAAAGCTACTTCAATATCCTGAATTGAACTCTGGGTCTAGTCCTGGCATAATCTAAATCCTGTCTCTGTGAAACTGGGCTTCAAAGTTTTAAAGTCCAGTGGTTCAGTTCAATATTTGTTCTCTGGCTTTAGATGGGCATAGACAGTGGCATTTAAATAAATTAATTCCACCTGCTCCCTAAGTTCAGGTAACTGTCATGAGCTCTATGCCTATCTCTCTCTCTCTCTCTCTCTCTCTCTCTCTCTCTCTCTCTCTCTCTCTCTCTCTCTCTCTCTCTCTCTCATAAAAGAACTAACTTTTCCCTTCTTTTTAAGCACAATCGCAATAAAGATGGTTCCAGGATCTTGGAAGCTTGTTAAAAACAAGGTATTGATTTCATGTTGCAACAGTTGATGTATTTGGTATCTTTAGTGTATAATAAAGTGCTATTTTTTTTTCCTATTTCATTTGTTTTCTAGGGTGTTCCAGCACAGTTCGGATCTGTGGACTGTGGAGTATTCATGCTAGTGGTAAGTAATTACGGTGGTTTTTGTTTCCCCATAACATTTATTTTAAGGATAACCCAACATCCATAATTATCAAAAGGCTATCAGGCTGATTCCAATGAAAATAGATTTTCTTTTTTTTCCCCAGGTATTGATTTTAATAATTTAATATGAAGTTAATAATTTGATCTATACTTGTAATTGTCAAAGCGATACATTTTTTTTTTATAGCATATTAAAATTGTCCTTTTTTTGTCTGGGCTCTTTATGGTATGGTATGGTATGGTAGTTTATTTATATAGCACAATTAAATACAATTTACATTGTCCAATGTGCTTTACAATATTAATAAATAAAAAACAGACAACAAAACAACAACAGTACAGATGTACATTTAAATAGACTACTGCAAGATAAGTGATTCACCAGAATTAAAATAATGAGATACAATGTAATAGTACCTTATCATGTGTTAAATGCCTTATCCAATAAGAGTGTTTTTAGCTTGGATTTAAAGACCGAAAGCGAAGAGGCCATTCTAATAGACGTAGGCAGCTCATTCCATAGTCTGGGTCCAACTACAGAAAAGGCACGGTCCCCCCTGAGACTTTAGTTTTGACTTAGGGATAGATAGGAGTCTCTGATTTGAGGACCGCAGTGATCTGGATTGGACAATGCTCAGTCAATAGAGCAGACAAATATGGTGGAGCCAGACTATTCAAAGATTTATACACAAAAAATAAAAGTTTATACTCCACTCTGTAACGCACTGGCAACCAGTGTAAGGATCGTAAAATTGGTGTGATATGATTCCGTTTTTTTGCACCCGTCAGAAGTCCAGCTGCCGCATTTTGTACCAATTGAAGACGTGACATTGCTGAGTGGCTAGTCCCAACATAAAGAGAGTTGCAGTAATCTAGTCTAGAAAAAATAAAAGCATGGATTACTTTTTCAAAATTTTTAAAAGAGAGAAATGTTTTTACTTTTGATAGTAATCTTAACTGAAAGAAGCAAGATTTCACTACTGAATTTATTTGCCTCTCAAATTTCAAGGATTCATCAAAAACTACACCCAAATTTCTCACCCATTTGCTTCACATAGTACGACCAATCACCAGAAAGAACCTTAGGTGTGGTGGAATAGTCTGAGGGTCTCATTAAAATCATTTCTGTTTTGCTCTCATTAAAATACAGAAAATTTGAGGACAACCAGGTCTTTACTTCGGTCAGACAGGCCTGTAAGAGTTTCCAAACTATCTGATGAGCGTTTGAAAGGCAGATAAATTTGTGTGTCATCTGCATAGAAATGGAATGACAACCCATGTTTTCTAAATAATAGAACCTAGTGGAAGCATGTATAAAGAAAAAAAAATGGGGGCCAAAATAGACCCTTGAGGAACCCCACACGATAGTACAGCCTTACTGGAGGAATATTCTCCAATCTTCACTGAGAAGCTTCTGTTAGTAAAATACGATCTAAACCAGTCCAATGCACTGCCAGTAATGCCTGCGCACTGTTCCAGTCGGGCAATGAGAACAGAGTGATCTATTGTATCAAAAGCAGCAGCTAGATCTAAAAGCACAAGAGCCACATAATCGCCAGAGTAACAGGTTATGAGTACATCATTAAAAACCTTCAGCAGTGTAGTCTCTGTCAATGATGTTTTCTAAACCCAGATTGGAGAGTTTCAAAAATCATATTATCAGTGAGGAAGCTTTGTAGTTGTTGCAGGACTATTTTCTCTAGTATTTTAGTCAGAAATGAAAGATTGGAGATCGGTCTAAAGTTGGCCAGCACTGTGGGGTCCAAGTTCTGTTTTTTTAAGTAAAGGGTAAACTGATGCATGTTTTAGCGGTTCAGGTATGATACCAGTTTCTAAACAGCGATTTAGCATGACCAGAAGAAGAGAGCGAACATCCTTAAATACTTGTTTAAGGAAAAGGGAGGAATAACATCATCAGAGGAGCCTGAAGGCCTAAGGTGCTCTACTATTCTTGAAGCTGAGTGCCAGTAATAGGATTAAATAGACTAAAAACAGCCGTACAGCTATGGTAGGTAAAGGGGTCAGGAGGAGATGGAGTAAATCCTACTCTTAGAACATTTATCTTACTAACAAAAAACATTAAAAAGTCCTCACACATAGATGAAGGCACATCAACAAGCGAGCAAACCGACGGGTTGATGGTAGCGTCTGATCATTTTAAAAAGAATTTTGGGTCTATGACAGTTCTCATTTATAATTTCAGAAAAATACCTTGCTTTGGCTACTTTTAGCGAATTCTGATATTGAGCAAGAGAATCTCTTAGCATTTCAAAGGAGACCTAAAGTTTGTCTCTTTTCCATTTACGCTCCGCTCTTCTACAAATCTGCCTGAGAGAGCGTATTTCATCACTCGCCAAGGTTCAAAACTTGGTTTAGAATTATGGACCTTGAATGGTGCAACAGTGTCTAAAACATTCTCACATAGACTATTAAACATGAACAGTAGCTCTTCAGCACTCATATTAGCTAAACAGTCTTCCATCGGTAAATTAACATCATGGAAGGCTAAAGAAAAGGCATTTTTGGTATTATTCGCAATAAGCCGCAAACGGCGAGCATGATTAACAGTTTTAGGTGCATCCAGAGCAAAAGGAATAGAAAATAAAATGGACTTGTGATCAGAAAAGCCATTTTCACACACATCAAAATTACAGAGTGAAAAACCATGAGATAATACTAGGTCGGAAAAGGTTTGGAAAACGAGTACAAGTACGAAGTACTTGCATTTCAGTACTCGCCAATACCGAGTACTTAATAAAAAAAACATGATTTAAAATCAGTTTTAACTATTTTTCCAATTTATTTAATTATATTTTATTTCATTTATATATATATATATATATATATATATATATATCTTTTTTTCTTCTTTTTTTTTCCAAATAGTTAAATAAAAAAAATTCAATTCAATGACTATTATTTATGATGGTACATTTATGAAAGCATTGAAGGCTACATGCTGTTTATACGAAAATATTGATGATATTGAGAAATATTGCTTATAAAAAAATCAAGAGAAAAAGCAACCTTATGCACACATTATTAGTAGTAGCAATTTTGATTAATAGAGACATAGTTAAATCTATTGTACAGTAGCCTAATATAATTATTTCTGTCAATTTCTTTTTTTTTTTTTTTTACAATTTTTATTGTACAGACAAAGAAGAATGTACATTACATCATTGAAGAGAAAGGCATGAAAGCGAAAACACTGTCTGCACTTTTATCCTTTACATATTCAAAGAAAAAAAAGAAAAGGTATCACAGTAACAAAGCATCCACCACCCCAAACCCCTCCCCCGCCCACAAAAGAGGATTAGAAAAAAAATAAATAAAAAATAATAATAATAATGTCAGTCTCTACATGCGATAATATATATATACACACAAACATATACAAAAAAAAAAATAAATAAATAAAAAAACCTTCGCACCCAGGATATATTTTAGTCACAATCTAGTGAGGATACAGAGTCATAAAGATTTAAAACAGGGTTCCATATTTTATAAAATTTATCAGTTGAGCCCCGTGTTGAATATTTCAATTTTTCAAGTGAAAGGAATGACATCAGATCCTTTAACCAAGAGGTAGTTGGAGGGGGGGTTGGACATTTCCACTGCAACAAAATGCACCGCCTAGCAATAAGAGATGCAAAAGCAATAACATCTGCTTTCTCTCGTGTAATGGATGCCGAGTGAGACACACCAAAAATGGCGACTAGAGGGCATGGAGATAAAGAAACGTTTAGAGCATTAGACATGAAGCCAAAAAAAGAAGCCCAGTATGAAGACAGTCTTGGACAGCTAAAGAATGTATGGGTGTGATCAGCGGGAGAAAAAGAGCATCTGTTACAGTAGTCCCCTGATTCTGGAAACAATTTATGGAGTTTAGCCTTGGTAAGATGAATTCGATAAAAGACTTTTAGCTGAATGAGACTCAGCCGAGCACATATAGAAGTAGAATTAACTCTAGCAAGGGCCTCAGACCATAGCTCTTCTGACAACTTGATTCGCAGCTCATTCTCCCAAGTCATCTTTAGGCTGGAGAGAGAAGAGGTACTAAATGAAAGTAACATGGTGTAGACAGAGGATATTTTACTGCCACCTGTTGGGGCTGACATTAAGTTCTCAACCAGAGATTTTTTTGGTAATTGAGGGAAACTAGGGAAATTTGTCTTAACAAAACCGCGGAGTTGGAAATACCTGAATAAGCCTGTAGTATGCAGGTTAAATTTGGACATGAGATTGGTGAATGAAGCAAAAGAATTATCAATAAAAAGATCTGCAAAACAGGCCATCCCCTTATCTTTCCATCTTTTAAAAGTGTGATCAATAGCTGGTGGTAAAAACAAGTGATTGTTGCAAATAGGGCTTAAGACAGATAGTGACTCCAGCCGAAAATGTTGGCGAAATTGTTTCCAGATTTTTAAGGTTGATAGCACAATAGGATTTCGAGTATAGTTAGAGGGACGCAAAGACAAAGGAGCAAAGACAAGTGCAGGAAGAGAAGAAGAAAGACAAGTATCAGCTTCTAAAGTACACCAGTTGACTTCCGGCGCATTACACCACAAGAAAATCTTAGAAATGTTGGCAGACCAGTAATAAAACAGAAAATTTGGCAGAGCTAGACCTCCTTCACGTTTGCTTCGTTGCAGGATAGTTTTGTTCACCTTAGGATTTTTACCAGACCAGATGAATGGGGAGATGGTTTTATCTAGACATTTAAAAAAGAGAGGAGAGACTGGAAGAGAAATAGAAGTCGTGGCAAAACATTCATTTTAATGGTCTCCACTCTCCCAACGGGAGAAAGGGGCAGGTTGCCCCATCGTTTTAGGTCTAGTTTAATCTGATCAACCAAATTCGTAAAGTTATTCTTAAAGATAGAACTTAAAGAGTGTGAAATGTTTATACCTAAATATCGAAACCCTGAAGGAGAAAAACTAAACGGTAGAGTGCTTTTAGAAATTTTTTTTGCCTCATCGTTTATGGGGAAACATTGACTTTTAGTAAGTTTAATTTGTAACCTGAAAAGGAGCCAAACGTGTCGAGCAAGTGCATAATCTCGTTGACGCAGCCAACTGGATCCTGTACATACAACAACAAGTCGTCAGCATAAAGAGAAACACGGTGTTCTGTGCCTCCCCTATGAATCCCACGTATAGATGAAGATGATTTTAAGGCGATTGAAAGTGGCTCAATAGCTAAAGCAAAGAGCAAAGGAGACAGAGGGCAACCCTGTCGTGTCCCGCGAGAGAGGGAAAAGAATGATGAACTATCGGTATTAGTTTTAACACTAGCAGAGGGAGCCGAATATAGAAGGCGAATCCATGAAATAATATTGTGCCCAAAGCCAAACTTTTTTAATACAGTAAATAAGTAACTCCATTCCACACGATCAAATGCTTTTTCAGCATCGAGAGAAATTATCATTTCAGAAGTCTTAGATAGAGAAGGACTAAAAAGTATATTTAGCAATCGCCGTATATTAGATGACATCTGACGTCCCCTAATAAACCCGGTCTGATCCTCAGAAATAATATCAGGAAGACATGCATCAATGCGCTTTGCCAGCACCTTTGCTAGAATTTTAAAGTCAGCATTCAATAAACTAATAGGTCTATAGCTACTACATAAAGTTGGGTCTTTATTTTTTTTTAATAATAGAGAGATAGATGCTTGATTTAATGAGGGTGGGAGAAAACCCAGCTCAAATGACTCTTTATACATATCAAACAATAAGGGGGCTAACTGCGCTGAAAATTTCTTATAAAAGTCTAAGGGGAAGCCATCAGGCCCTGGAGCCTTGTTACACTGCATGAGACCAATGCAGGTGGTAATTTCATCTAGCCTGAGAGGTACATCTAATGTCTCCTCTGTTAATGCATTAATAGTGGGTATAGTTAAATTATTTAGGAAAGACTCCATTAAAGAAGCATCAGAGGGAGGTTGAGAAGTATAGAGACTAGAGTAAAAGGAGGAAAAGACAGAGTTAATTTTTTGAGGGTCAGTAACAAGCTCATTGGAATGGTTATCATAAATCTGCGTGATATAGCGTGATGCTGACTGCTGTTTAAGCTGGGAAGCAAGAAGACGACCTGCTCTATCCCCATGTTCATAGTAGGTGGCTCTAGTTCTTTTAATCAAGTATTCAGCTTTATTTGTTGAAATCAAATCAAATTCAGTTTGTAACCTTGAACGTTTTAACTTAAGATCAGGTTTGGGATCACTTGAATACTGTCCATCAACCTCTAAAATTGAACGAATAAGCTCTTGTTGACGAGATTTTCTTGTCTTGGCTAAGTGAGCACTAAAGGAAATGATTCGACCACGGATAAATGCTTTAAATGTCTCCCATAGAAGAGAAGCAGAGACTGTTTCAGTTTTGTTAGTCTCAATGAAAAAGTCTATATTTTTAGATAGAAATTCGCAGAAGTCAGATCTAGCAAGAAGCCCTACATCGAGTTTCCACTGGGGGCGGCTCTTAAAAACGGGCATAAAGGAAATATCTAAAACATGCGGAGCATGATCAGAAATTACAATTGCGGAGTAATCTGAGGAGATAACCGAAGGAAGTAAAGCTTTATCAAGGAAGAAATAATCAATCCGAGAGTAAACATGGTGCACGCTGGAGAAGAAAGAAAATACCTTGTCAGAGGGATGAAAAAAGCGCCAGGGATCTATGCAGCCTATTTGATTTGTTAGCGAAATTAGAGACCTGGACATAGCGGAAAGAGAAGAAGATTTAGTCACAGATTTATCAAGGTTATTATCGATAACACAGTTAAAGTCCCCTCCAAGAATAAGATGATGAGTGTCAAGATTTGGGATTTTTGAGAAAAGCATAGACATAAAAGTAGGGTTGTCCCAATTTGGGGCATATATGTTTACTAACACAACTGGAGTTTGAAAAAGAATGCCACTAACGATTACAAAACGGCCTTCCGGATCTGAAAGTACTTGCTCTGCTAAGAACATGACTCTTTTATGTATCAGAATTGCAGTACCTCTGGATTTGCTATTAAAACTGGAATGAAATACTTGACCAACCCATTGTTTACGCAGTCTGGTGTGATCACCTGTACGCAGATGTGTCTCCTGGAGAAACATAATATCAGAGGACAGTGATTTTAGATGGGAAAAAACTCTAGAACGTTTAATTTGACCACTCATCCCACGTACATTCCATGTAATGATTCTAATATTGTGTCCAACCCCTCCCCCCTTAGAGTTCACGGGTGACTTATTCATAGAACTGTAACATAGAACCTAATAATATAAGTAGGGTACAGAAGAGAGAAAAAAAATAAAAAACTTTTCTTAAGCTCAATCAAGTTAGCATGTGTACTACACAGCATTAAAAGACAAGAGAGACAAGATAATCCTCCATCAAACATAATCCCTGAACAAAACCAGAACATAGAGAACAAAAACACACTTTTTGCTCAGAAATAGCAAAAGAAAATCCCTTCTGATACTCGTCCACTTAGACATGACGAGTTGCCAGAAAAAAAAACGTTATCACAAACCGATTGTGTAGTGAAGTTGACTCCAAAAAAAAAAAAAAATAATAATAATTTAACACTACTTAGAGGAATAACTCCTGTGAGGACATTTAAACAGGGTGCAGATCAGCAAATATACAAAACGTGTGCATATGGCGAAGCTATTGGCTGTAAAGCTAAAAGAGAGGAATATTTAAAGACAATCTATGCTGTCATTGTCAAGCACTCAACTCTCAACCCCTCATAATAACATAAAATACAAAAATAAATAAATTATACTAAAAAAATAAAATAAAAATAAAAAGTACGTTAACAAAAGTGAGATGTGCATTTATATAAACACATGCACACAATATGAGCACCCACCTATAATGCTTCCGTTAAGAAAAAAAACAAAAAAACAAAAAAAACGTGTATATATAGACTAAAGCATTAAGGCTTTTAACAGCTAAGTTATTCACAGAGAGAAAGAGAGACCTCCTTTTCGTCAACGTCGCTCATAAAGTTACTCAGAAAAGTTTTGGTGGTAGAATTTTTCCGCAGCCTCAGGAGAGTCGAAATAATGCTCCGTATTGTTGTATGACACTGAAGTTTGGCCGGGTAGATCATACCAAAACGAACATCGCTTATATACAGCAGGCCCTTGATGTTGTTGAACGAAGCTCTCCTGTTGGCCACCGAAGCACAGAAGTCCTCGTAGAATTTGATTCTGTGTCCCTTGAAAGTAATTTCTTTAGACGATTTCGCGAATTTAAGCACAGCCTCCTTCTCTACGTAGCGATGGAATCTCACTATAATCGGACGGGGATTTTGGCCTCTGACGGGGTTTGGGTCTCAAACTCCGATGGGCACGATCAAGCTCCGGTGGGGAGGAAAGAGCGTCGCCGGTGACCTCGGTGAATAAGTCCATCATAAACTGCCTGGTGTCTTTTCCCTCAATATCCTCCGGGAGACCGACCACGCGAATATTCTGCCGTTTGGACCGCGAAACAAGGTCTTCCACGTTAGCTCTTAAAGCGACATTCTCCTCCGTCGCCGACACCAACTTCGACTGGAGAGTAGAGACCTCCTGTTCGAGATGTGTGATTCTGTCGCTGTGGTCGGATAAACTAGTTTCCATGTCAGTGATGATAGTCGCTTGAGACGCCAAGGTAGACCCAATAGAAGAAATGGATGAGTTAATGGACTCCAGCGACGAATTCAGCAGCGCGGTGAGTTCACCAGTTATGCTTCTCCTTAGTTTATCAAGTTCGCTCACCAGTGTGTTTGGTCGTTCAGCGGGCTTGAGGCCTCGTCCGACATCTTGCTGCTTTCGTGCCCGGAATTAAGCGCCTTGGTTTGCAAACTATTTTTACCACCAGCTCGCGTACCCTTACTCATCTGGAACATGTAACGTTAACAAAGACCAACAGTAGCACATCAATAGCTGAAAAGCCCCCAAATGTAGTGTTAAGAAGATAAAAATATGAAATTCGACTCGGAGCACTAGCACCACGCGTCTCTTCACTACATGGCAAAACCGGAAGTCTTTCTGTCAATTTCTTACCAAACTTTTATTTTGACGGGTTGCCGTGAAGACCTTTGAGTTTCTGTGCGTGTCTGATACATAGACAACATTGGGCGTTTCTCAATGTCAAAGGGAAGTATCCTTAACATTGAGAAACACCTAGTAAAAGAAATGACATGACGATCGTTTTTCTCAAATGAAACGGTAAAATACCTACCGTTACTCATGAAGTGACTCTCGGAGATGAAATCATGAATCATGTCATCATATCGTGAGGCAGCAGAGACGGAGAACAGCGCGAGCGTCACTCGAGCTTCAGTGTGTGTGAGAGGTAGCTAACGTTAAATGAAACCGCGCGTCTGCACTGTTCATTCACACAGAGACAAGCAGAACATGCAGGTTTTATATTTAAACAGTCGTTTGGCAGTTTAATATACACAGACACACATCAGCAGCGCCGCCGGTCGCCATGTCTCAGCGCTTTCATGATGATGACGCAACTTCACGCCCTTCGTGCATGCATGTGCAAACGGAACTGGGTTTGATCAGGTATTCGGTACCACACCGGGACTTGGTACCGTGACGTTTACATTTTTTTAGTACCGACTTGGTCCACACGGCTGACAGGTCTCGCCTCGCCTTCTCCCGCTCTGAGCTGCAGCCGGGGCCTGGGGGCGGGCACTCGGCGCCTGTGATTAACCCATTTCTCAGACCGTGGTATCGGTCCCCGGTATCGGGGGAATTTTAACGAGTACGAGTACTTTAAAAAATGTGGTATCGAGGCCGATACCCGATACCGGTATCGGTGCATCCCTAGTCGAGTGTATGTCCTTGATTATGAGTGGGAACGTTGACTTGGAGAGCCAGATCAAAGGCATTTATTAAGTTAGATAAATGCTAACCTTAGCTAACAAGTCATCAGCACAACAAATATGAACATTAAAATCTCCTAAAATCAAAAGTTTGTCAAATTTTCCAGAAACCAGGAAGCGGAGCCGCTGCGGTCGGAAACAGGGTTATGATCCGATTGTGTAGACCTACTGGCTCCAAAGAGCGCCGTCGGACGAAGCAGTTCTTATCAGAAGCCCCCACAGGGAGCCTCAGTGGAGGCTGAGACTCACGATGGAGTGCCAGGAAGAACTTTAGCTTCACAGCTAGGCCACCTCGTCTTCCGCGTCGTCTCCTGCGCGCTTCGCCGGTAGGGAGCACGCCAGCGGCGTAAATAGTCAGGGATAGACCGCAGTAGGGGGAGGGGGAGCATAGTATGATATATGATCCAGTTTTAACTTGATTAAGCAGTTTGCTGGAGACAATTTCCAAGTTAAGAAGAGATATTCGGTCATAAGTTAATACTGGTGAAGCACACTTTGTCAACTGAAGAGTAGAGCAAAACAAGACAAACAGACTAGACAGCACAGCAAACGAAAGACGGCAAGCCACATACAACGGCGCCATCTTGGTCTCCCATAAAAGTGCATCTATCTTTAAATGCAAATGAGCTGCTTCTCCCAACACAGAGGGTGGACCCTTTCTCCCATTGACGTTTTGTAAAATCCATATCTAAAGAGTTTGAGCATGTCTGAGGATAACCAGCTACGGCTGAACTGAGGTGTCTCAGAGGTGCAACCTATGAATTTAGCCCTACGTCATTACGCGATCTTCAGTCTTCACGTGCCTTTGCAGGGTTTCATACACGTTACACGACTTCCACCAATCAGATGCATCACTTTGGGATTGTTCAGGATTGTGGGTAATGAAGGTCTTATCCAATACATCGTGAATAAAAGGCATTTATCTTCAAACAAGGCTAGGGCCCATGAACTTTTGGCGTTTATATGAGCATATACAATCGCTTAAGTACAGCCGTAGCTGGTTTTATGTCTACCATGTATGGTTACGTTTTTATGGCTTATATATTCTCAACTGTCAATGGAGAAATTGTATTGAATTTTTACTTCCAGCACCGGCTGTGGGCGGGACTTTGATGCTGTATAGAGCCCTTTGTTGTGTTGTGGGTTTATGTACATTTTTAGGGTCCGTGATGTCACTAGCCAAGGAGGAGGCTTGTGTTGTCCCACCAGTTGTTTGTTGTAGTCCTTTAAATGATTTCTATATAAAGAGAATTTCCATTAGCTTTGAGCTTTGATCGTCATAACTTAACATTGCAGATAATGTTTATGCCCAAACAGCAACATTACACTAAAGTTAGAAAAGTGAAATCATAATCAACCACCCCTTTAAAAATGTGTTCTCTGTTTGACAGTATGCACTCTACAAGGTTTTTAACTGGGAGTTTGACTTCACCCAGGTAAGCACTATCCCTTCTCTTAATATTTTTAGGAAAGGTATTACTTTTGGGCATTTTAAACATCCATTTCAATTTATCTTTTGCTTTTCAGAATGATATGGCCCATATCAGGCGGTGGTGGGTGAATCTGCTACTGTCAAAAATGACACATGGAAGGTATAGATAGCCAAAATAGTTTTTATTTACCTATTCTAAGTAACGTTTGGTAATGAAATGCATGTTTTTGTTTTTAGAAAGAGAAAGCGCACATCAGCCATTCCAATCAGTGAAGAGACAGAACGAGAGGAGGCAGGAACAAGTACCGAACATCGAAATCTTGACGGTGGTAGTATTACATTCAATATGACAGAAGCAAAGATTGAACAGAGTTCAAAGCCTTTATTATCTCACAAACTATCATAGTAGCTTTATGACATATATTATTGTTGAATAAAATGTTTTCAGGTATTACCTGCACCCATAGGATGCATAATTTGTACTAATGGAGGTTAGGTCATGATGTTTGGAAATGGTAGTATTCATTTTGTTTTGTTTTTTGTAATACCCAATAGTTGCCGGACGCTGTCCTGTCTGAAATTCTACTTCACGTGGTCCTTGAGGAGGGGGATTCTGGATTGTTGAATCTGTCTTTAGTTTGTTCTAAATTCAGAAGTCTGGTGGATACAGACTCATTTAGGAGGAGGGCACACTTCTGCTGGCTTGACAGTATGTATTTACTTTTACACATTTGATTTAAATGTGGTTTAAATGGTAACTGAGAAATGCATTGGTAGCCTATGTCAACATGTCTTCAATTATTCTCTTTGATTGGTGATTGGTGTGATCACAAATCAAAAAATCTGGTCAAAACGCAGTGATTGGTGTCAGCTGCTGGAGAGTGAAAATTCATTCACTCTTCCAGGTCCAGTCTAAAAGCCTACTTAACTATCTAACTGCGTAGGACACATCCAGCACACAGCTTGTTCCGCGTGCTTCAATCGGGTAGGAGGTACAGCCTCTTCTCAGGCAGTTAGACTGGTGAATAAGCGGCTACCTCTTCTCACCTATCCACTCGCTTAACATTACCCAACAACTACAATAACCGTGAACTGGACTTTGCATTGTTGCAGCTGCACAACACAATTATACACATTTTCTTGTTAATAGTGACTCTTTGCCTTATCCCTTGTTTTTGTCGCTTTCCCCGTTTCCTTGCTGTTGTTGATCTCACTTAATCCGTCTATTATACATATCAAACATTGCAATCATTGGGACCGGACTTTGCATCGCTGCAGCACATTCAAGTATACAACATCTTTTTCTGGTTACTATTGATTCTCTCCCTCATACACTTTATTTTATTTTTTTTATTCTTGTTTGATATCTGCCGCTGTGTCTTGTTATAAAATATGCTCTTGTTGACCTTATTCCTCATAAATTGTACTTTCGACTGATGCCCTAAAGTAATTTTGTTGTAACACTGCAATGACAATAAATTGTTAAGATTATCTTTAACTAAAATTGTTTCCTTCTAACTTTGCTAATCTAATAGAAGAGCTCAAGTATGAGGAACGCCCTCATCAGTGTTTTCTGCTGACCAGGTTACCTTATGTGATAGGATTCACAGAATTATACTTTTGTATTTCTTTAATAAATAAAGTGAACATTGTCTGTACTACTTTCTGAGGAGGGAGTGTTTTATCAGTTTGTTTTGGTAGTTTGTCCTGATAATGGTGAGCCTAGGCCCTTTATAACCTTGGAGGAACTGTGTGTGTGTGTTGAATGCAGGTCTTGTGATATGCAACAGACCCTGAGATGCATTTCTACGACTTCCAAGGTCATCGCCGAACCAAGTTTTGGACTCTGACAATTATCTTGATTAATGTTGACTTGTGCACCTATCTATCCATAAGTGTAGAATTGTTTAGACGATCTCCTCGTGAGATTTTGACGCCTGGCTCTACCGACGAAACTGCAAACTATTCTTCAGTAAATGTTTACTTATTTGATAGAACCTCATGACTCCTAGTCGCTCATCATATCCTGGGTCTTTAAACTGTTATCCTCTAACATTAGAAACATGGTATATATTGTTAAACCATGCTATAACATTATACAACTTTTTCAAACTTTCTGGCTAGGCTTTTTCAAGCCAGCTTTATCTGAATTTTACCATCTTGTTCATGACGATCATTCTGATTTCAGAACAAATATCAAGCCTATTTAAAAAGTTATAGCTGCTTAATAAACAAATACAAGAATGTCTTAAGTACTGCAAGTGTAAAACTGAACTTAATGATAGCAAAATATGATCTTAAAGGTCACTGAGACCACACACAAATGCATAATTTCAAGTGTAGCTTTTTTGTTTCTTATGTGTATGATCTTTGTAACTTGAATTTAAACGAATAATATAAAATAATTACTACTTAAAGTATTTTATGTAACTAATTACTAAAATTATACAAAATTAATGTATAATTATATAATTATAATAAGTTAAACTGGCATACACCTCCGATTTCCGGTTATTAGCGGCAGCTGACATCCAAGTCAGCTGTCAACGGCAGCTACTTCCTGCTGCCAGTGACAGCTACTTCCTGCTGCCAGCTGCCGATTTTCGCTGACCCTACTGGCTCGGCCGGGTCCGAGTCTTCGTTCGTCCTATCAGTCCCATAGAGTCTATGCTATCAGTACCGTAAAGGGGAATGATTAGTTCATTTGAGTCTTCGGGTTAGGTCCTTCGCGTCTCTTCTCACGTGACCACTCTCGCATCAAATGCAACGTTCGTATTATTGACTGCGTCTGAATGTATATTGTGTTATATAGGCATTAAAATACAAAATATGTTCAATAAACATTATAAACAAAAGTTACATTATTCCTTATTATTGTCCCTGTCCGTCTCTTTTCTATATAATGCATCTGTGGTGTGTTTTATTATATATTATACATGAATTAACTACTATTATATTATACATCATTTACGTGCTTGTTTGTAAAAAGTTTGTGAATTAGTTTGTGAATTAGGCTATTCAATACGGTGACAATTCACGTGACTAAAGAACGAAGGACTCAAACCCGAAGACTCAAATGAACTAATCATTCCTCGTTCCGGTGGTCTGACAGCATAGGCTCAATGGACTGACAGGAAGAACGAAAGACTCAGACCCGCCGAACCTCGAACTCGAGAGATGAACTAATCATTTCTCTTTCCGGTACTGACCGCATAGGCTTTATGGGACTAACAGGAAGAACGAAAGACTCGGACTCCGCCTCGAACCCGAACTTTAGACTCGAGAGATGAACTAATCATTTCTGTTTCCAGTACAGATTCAGAATCCATATGGTGCGCAATGCGCATGCGCGGGTAACACAAAATGAATGTATCACTCCCGAGACAACTCGGTAGTCCCGAGTCAAAATGAACGAATCGTTCATGAACGACACATCACTCATTCCTTGACAATTTACAAACATCAGTTACATACGTACAAGACATAATATATTTCCTATTTTAAGAGATTCCTTGCATTCAGGCATCAGTTCTAGAATGTTGTTGATAGTCGTACAAGGTATGTGTTTGACGGACATGTTTATCATATTATTCCATTCATTTGATATTCCTCTTACTGTGTTCATCTGGTTCAATAATTTTGGCAGAACGTTTATCAATCATAGTCACGTTATCATCTGTTGCATGATTATCATCGATAATCTTGTACAGCAAGTTTGATATTTCACGTTTTACATATGGTTTAAAGAAATGTTTGGCGATCCAGGAGGTGCAACAGTCTCCCATCTTCAAGCTGAGGTAGAATCAAGGTTTTCAGCATCAACGTGTTTCCAGCTGTCAACTGCGTTGTATACGATCTGTTCACAGCTTTCATCGACTAGCTTCTGTCTGATAGATGCCAGATGCTCCACAATGTACATCTCATCTTTGAGCTCAAAAACAAAATGGTCTCCACAGCTCCCTGGATTCTTTGCAGGTGTGGGGTAGCCCCTGTACAGATTCAAAGCCTGAGCTAAGATAGTTTTCAGCTCAGGTTTGAGGAGTTTCAGACTGATTTCGTCAAAACATCCATAAAAATAATACGGTGTAGGCTCAAACAGGCAGGAATGTCTTGTTTGGGACGGATGGTCTACGGTACATCCAATGCAATCCTTCTTCATTTGCTTATCAATCAGATATTCCAGTATGACGGTAACGACTGCTTTAATAATCCCGTGGCCGGTATCACCAAGGCATCTGTCCAGCTCGTCACTGGATGTGACATCAGGGGTCTCAGTAGCAACAGTAGCAGCAGCTGCAGCAGCACAAAACGTCAGCCCCATAGTTCGCGAGGAATGCGAGATTGTGAAATCCAAGTTCCGTACAAAATTTATTTAGCCATTCGATGCTCTGGTGGGGATATCCATTTGTAACATACCCATCAACAGATCCGGAAGGGGAGGATGGTGAGATGATATCCTCTTGAGACATGTTGAGTGTTTAGAGAGAGAACTACTGTGTGGGAGGGTATTAATGCTTTTAGAATAGGGGAGGAGCTACAAGAACGCCCCTCCTTCTATCCTGTGTGTAGAGGGCGTGGGAACTTTCTATTTCCACGCCCTCTTCATCACGTGTTGTGGGAGGGGTCTAAGGGTGGAGCTTGTGTCTGGCCACTGTGGGACAATCAGAAACTTTAGTCTAGCTTTTGGGATGTTTGAGACCGGTCGTGCTTCAGTTGGGCTCCCTCGGAATTACATTTACACAACTTTGAACCGGATAACTTTTGGGATTATCTAAAGTTGTGGAGTTGGACATATCTTTGGATTAATCTTTTAACGGGGTAATTTTTTTCTTCTTTCAACAACAAACAGGATTTAAAAAACGTAAGTAAATTTTTTATGCGTTTAAGTTTTGATATACTTTAATAATTGTTTGATGTAATTTTAATACATGCTGTTTTAATACGCATTTGATAACAATTATTATTGAATTATATATTTTTAAATGTATTAATTATTTATTTTTATGTCTAAACGTTTGAAAGTGTTCGAACACTAAAGACGTGTATTTTAATACTTTTAAACGATGTGTAATTGTGTAAAAGTACATCAAATGTGTCCATGGGATAATTTTCCCATGATCACGTGACCCTCAGAAGTGGGATGGTGGTGAGGGGTGGTGGTGAGTAGGGAGACCATGGGTATTTTCCCACGATCACGTGACAAGTCCAGAGAATGGGAGGTGGTGAGGGATGGTGAGGGGTAGGAAGAGGAAGGAGAGACCGTGGGAATTTTCCCACGGTCACGTGGTCAGACCGGAAGTGGGTGGGTGGGAGGGTAGAAAAGGGGCGGGGCTTATTTTTATGGTGCAATAAATCACTCAAAGTGGCATATTGTGCCCTTCATTCTCTCTCTATTAAATATATGTCACTATTCACTATTTTATATTGTGTATATTCTGTAATTGAAATGTCTTATTCTATATATTATTATAGTATTATTAATAATACTATTATCAATATCTTTATTTATTTATACTATTATTATTTACCACTTTATTTGTTGTATACTATATTGTATATTTTATTGACTAAACTATTTACTATTACTTCTCACTTTATGTTATAATTACTATTTGCATTGCACCGTAAGCCAGTTGTACCATAACATAAAATGTATTATCTTAAAGGATCCATCAGTTATCTTTGTTATTGCTAAAATCTGGTCAATCGCAGAAAATGCTTTTTCCACAATAGGCAAACTTAAATATCTTAGTATGGGGGTCTTCACCATTCTTATCCAAGAATAAAAACCCAGATACATGACAAGCCTGACCTTGACTATTCTTTATTTAAAAAAATCAGTGGTGGAAAGAGTACTGACAAATTGTACTTAAGTAAAAGTATTGCTACTTAAGTAATAATTTACTTGAGTACAAGTAGAAGTACTGAAATATAATATGACTCAAGTAAGAGTAAATAAGTAGTTTGCTTAAAAACTACTCAAGTAACTACGTTACAAAGTACTTTAGTATTTTTCTATTTTTACCCAAAATGGGGAGATGATAGCAAAATGGAGCGCTAAACACCCTCATGTCATCTGTTTCATTCATACTGAAGGCCCAGTACTGATGCATAGAAGTATTAAACTTCTGCCTTATATGGATATAATAACATGCAAATAGTGATGTTTTGACTTATGAAACATGAAGACAAACACATTATAGCTATAATATATCTTTGTTTATCAAACTATCAGGTATTTTCAAAAGAATTGATGTATGTCTTTAAAGGGATAGCTCACCCAAAAATGAAAATTAGCCCATGATTTACTCTCCACAAGTCATCCTAGAAGATATGACTTTCTGCTTTCAGTCAAATAGAGTTAATATTTAAAAAATGGCCTGGCTCTTCCAAACTTTATAATGGCAGTGAATGACTGGAGAAAATTTGAAGCCCAAAAAAGTGCATCCATACAAAGTGCTCTACATATGAGAGCCTAGTCCGCCCTCGCTTCTGGCTCATGGGACCTTATTCGGAAAAATATGAATGGCGAGAGACAACTTATCTTTTTATTCCGTCTGAACTGTGCCCTGAATTACACATATGTTTGTGAATTTAAAAGATAATTCTGAAAGTCAAAGCGTCGCAGTTTGTCATAAAACAGAAGAGTAACATTTAGTTTTATGTGAAGATTCGCTCAATGAACTACATCTCCCGGGAAGTGAAACAACGAGCGAGATCCCTGCTTGTGTGTGTGCAGTCTGGTACAAAACACTCAGGCATGATGGCGTAACGTTACGATTATAACGTAAGACTATAGAAACAATGACAGACGTTAGCCTCGGTAAAGTTAGCTTCATTCATTGAGAGAAAATGTGCGCCTTTGGGGTTTGTAGTCTTTGTAATTACGTATTTTCACAGTCTTATACTCTCAATCGGGTTTACATCAAACTAGAACGTCTTGACTTTAAAATGATTCTTTAATTGACAAACATCATATGTGTAACTCAGAGCACAGTTCAAACGAGATCAAAATATTTGTTATCTCTGCCATTGACTACCATACAATATTTTTCCGAAATAAGGTCCCATGGTGGTTGACTCGAAAGGGGAGGGACTTAGGCTCTCTATAGCCTACTAGCTTTCTCTGTTGTCAAGAGCAATTGTTTATTACTAATTTTGAAAAGTAAGTCCAGGTAAGATCATTTGAATTTTTTTGAATTATTTGAATCATTCATAGAAAAGCAAAGAAGGTTAATTGAAGATCTTTAGGTCCAGAAAAAAAGTATGAAAACAATAAAACAGTATGAATAAAAATTTCCAGTAAAAAAAATAATAATAATAATAAAAATTAAGTGGGTATGGTTAACATGTTAAATTAAATTATCTTTTTTGGTTGTAGCCTACCGAAAATGTGCTGGGAGCCCACTGTTGCTATAGGAACGAACTACACTTTTACATGCATCTGATTGACAGATAAATCATGCAATCTTATTTCACAGTTTTTTCAGCTTTGTACAAAGTTTGCTTCGTATATTAAGTTAACTGTATTGTTAAACAGGGCGAACTTTACCATTAATTCAACTGTGTGAATGTATTTTAGACACTTACAGTACATCGATCTTGACTCAGTCCATCCAATAACTGCGTTCCATGTTATGAGCCAAGCTTTTTTATTTACTTCCACTGCTCAGTGCTCTGGTATTATCGAATGGTATAACCCATTTCAGTAGTTTCCATAATTAAATATGAACAGAATACTCTACATCCACTGAAATATTGAAACGTTAGCGCGACTGTATTCGAAAACGTTCAAAACATCGAGCGCCAGTGATTAAATGTCAAAGCGCGGTTCTAATGTCCGCCCCAAGCTGAACAGGAGGTTTTGATTGGTTTTGGCACCCGAGCCAGACCTGTCTGTTATTGGCTGAAGGGCTTCAGATATGTCTGTCATTGGCTGAAGCGCAGGAAGCTCCCACCGCAGTAGTTTTGAAAAGTGTCTGTCAAATGTCAGCTTGCCCTGTTGCTCCGTCGGCACCTTTGTCAAAAGTACTTTGTACTTTTTATGAAATATAAATGTAAAGAAGTTGAATACTTTATTTTTATTTTACTCAAGTAAGAGTAGAAAGTACCACAATTTAATTATACTCAAGAAAGTAGAAAAAATGAAAAAATCTACTCAAGTACTGTAACAAAAGTATTTGTAATTAGTTACTTTCCACCACTGAAAAAAATATATGTTTTACAAGTATAACTATCCATGTTTTAAATAACTAGAGATGCAACTTTTTGTACACCATATACAAACCACTGAAACTCGGTCTTATAAATGTAAAAACAGTTTTCTTTATTCCCGAAAACCCCGCAGCTCACCAGTTTACTTACATTGATTACAGTGGCTGGAACCCGTTGTCAGATCGCAGCAACGTTC
>JAQIUQ010000463.1:0-17049 GCA_030378365.1 Hybognathus amarus
TGTGCTCCTCCGCTGCACTTAATGCTATCTCTTCCCTGTATGGAGGTTGGGTTATTCTGATAATACACATTGCCACAATTCCCTTTGTGTCCAACCATAGACTCTAAGTAAAGCCGTTGCCTTTGATTTTTCAACAAAAATAGACACTCAACTTGATGTAGATAGAGGAGTTTAATTCAAATTGAGGCACACTTGTTCTTCATCCTGTTTTGTGTTTGTAGGTAGAAATCTCTCAAGTGCTGTGGTGGTGTGACAGTCACCTTCGCTCTGGGTCCGGCTGGCTGGTTTGTCTGATCTGCCACCATTCGTTGACTGAGCGCAGGGCTTGACTTTCTGTACCTCTTCTGTTCATGCGGCCTCTAACACGATACTGATCAATCTGGCACGCCGGTTGTGTTCAAGGTCAAGTTGCTTGAAAGGCGCACCTCGGTACAGATGCACGAAATGCCCGGGACACTGCTGTCAGGTGTTGGGGGTGACAGAGGGATCAGCCACGAGGCTGACTCCAACCGGGATGACCTCATTTCACCCCAGGCAAACTAGAAAGAGGTATTGAAACCCATCCACTTAATATTGGCCATCGAATCTCTAGAGATTTCCCTGATATTTGAAGTGGTTGGCTTCCTCCGCCTCTCCAAGCCACAAACTGCAGGCTTTAGCCTCACAAACTGCCTCTTTCACTTTTAACACTTCTTGTGTACTATTAATGCCATTTCATTACAGACCTCCCCATCTTTGATGGTTGCATGTTACTTCAAACTTTGCTAGCTTGCCATTGCTCTGTTCTGTTGTGCTCTGTTCCTTTCAGTTCACCTAGAGACAGAACCTCTCTGACACACCAAGGAAAGCTGAAGAATAGTTTGACAACCAAGTCGTTAGCATAAACAGGTGACCCCTAAGCTAGCGCCCTGCCAAATCTTCATTCAGACCCATGATGACCTACCCAAATTGTTCCACCTAACGGTTTAACTGTCTGCATCAGTTAACCAAAATTTTCATACACGGCCTAGCCGGTATTATAGCCCGTTAGACGTAGTCGAACTTGCATTGGTCTCTCTGTGTGTGTTGTGTTCATCTCGCCCACAGTGAAGCCAGTATGTTCCAGTCCCACAACCCGCGGGACAACCTGGAGACATGGCCGAGATTCATGACATCTCCATCCCTGCCCAAAGCCACCGGTTACTCAGAGCCCCGAGCCAAGAGCAACTGGACGCAGACGTGTACAAGCTGATGGCACACAAACCAAGCCAAAGCTCCCACGACAAAGACTGGGCCAGACACGTCGAACCTCGCCGTACCAGCTCAGCCGCACACGCACGCCTCCGCGAAAGGAGCCGCATCGCCCTGGAGCACAAGGTTGCAACGCCGAGGATGACAACGACCCCGAGCTACAGAAGGAAGTAAAAGACTTCAAACTGCCCTGTCTAAATCTTCTACACAGACTGAAGAGAATAGTCAGAGAAAAGAACCAAAGAGGAATTCAACGAGAAACTCGACAAAGTGAAGCCCCTTTGCAAAGAGCAGAGGCTGAACTTAAAGAGATTCGAAAGCCACGGCCTACGAAAGAAACTCTCAAGAGGCCCGTGTGACCATCCACAAGCTCGTTCAGCAGAGACAAGATCTCGAACATGAACTTGATCCACAGAGTTGCAATACTCTTATAGACTTCAGCATGACCGGAAAAGGGAAACACACACCACAAGTCTCCCCTAACCAGTCTGCACATTTCAGCCAACAACACAAGAGCTGAAAAAGGGGAGGTGGGAAAGCCCGCCTTCCACCACATCTCTGACAATCTACAAGACATCGACTTTCCACCTGCTGTCTCCAACCGGTGTCTGACATCGACACTCGACACCCAGCAGAACAGACCCAGGAGGGCCTGTGCTACCACCACCGGCTCCGAACGAGTTTGCTGTGGAACTTGCAGCGAACCTATAACTGAGGAGGACACCAGTTTCAAGAAACCTCTCCTCCTATCCCGTCAGTCACCATAGTTCTCCTGCCCCCACGCAAGGCCCACTCAACGATGCGTGAAGGCCCACTCAGTAAGAATTCCTAAAACCCCAAATTATTCTGAACTGCAACCCAGAAGACACTGCACGAACGCAGTGCAAGACTCTGCTAAAAGGTCCTTGATCAACATCGGACGTAGAACTTTTAAAAAGTAGATGAAAATGGGTGTTCAAAGAGTTGCAAGACTCTGCGTTTGTAGAATTAGAATTTTACTAAGTTAAAGGAATCTTACATAGACATGTACGCTCTCAACGGCCGACAGACTATGCACGACTCTTTTGAAACAAACAGTTTTTAGATGTTGTCTAGAATGGCACGTTAAACATTTCACGACAGTGAAAGAGTCACAGAAAACACCCACTCCATACTTTGCCTCTACGAACAGAGTGTAGGAAAATTATCTCAAGTTCACAATTACTGTTAATCAAGCAGGCGTGCACTTGCACCATCGCTGTCTAACTAAAACACTGACGTGCAACATACGCATCTATAGCTGGCTTGCCTAAATGCAGATAAAAACAAATAGCGGGAATTGACATCTCTACTTTAAAAAAAAAAAAAAAAAAAAAAAAAAAAAAACATTTTTAGGCCTTAGACTCCCAACTGGTATCAGGAACGTTCAGCATTAAAGCGTAAGTCTGTGTAACAGAAGAATCATCTCAGCAGCTTGGTAAATGCTGTACCCACATTTTTCCGCTTCTGGAAATAAACAAAAAAAAGAAATCCAAAATCGCGGTATAAGTAAACCTGTTTCTGACGAAGACAGCTCAGGACAGAGTTATATGTATGTGGATCTGGTCACTGCTCCCCTTCTACAAAGTAAAGGCCTTAATTTTATTGTTAGATCGATGTAATTCACCTAAATTTTAGCTGCTTCTACAAGCAGAAAGCTACTAAAGATCCAAAAGAAGAAACTCGCGGAAAAGTCAGCATTCATGCATGAGAGAGACGTAACTATATATGCTTAGGAAGCTAATCTATTCCCTTACTTGTGAAGCAAATAGAACAAGACAAAGTTTCTACTTCAGTAAATCTATTTCCTTACTCTGTAAACAAACAGACACTGTGAAGTAAAGAGCAGAGTTCCATGAGAGAAATTAGCAAATGCCAAAACACATTTGCGTTTTACTGATGCAACCAAAGTTCTTGAAAATCATAAAATATAGGTGCTCCCTTTTAACCCGTTAAACATGCACGATTCATGTAAAATACACAGACATTCTTCAGGTACTGTTGAATTTGCTCTGACACCCTCTGGCTCCCATGACAACTTGTCACAGGAAGTGCTAACTCTTAATGTCACTTTTGTAAACAAACCAGCCTGGGTGGCTAAGCTAACCTAGCCTAGCATCAGTGAACTTAGGCTAAGCTAAAACTGACCCATCACTAAGCTAACTTAGGCTAAGCTGAACCAAGCTGAGCATCAAGCTGAACTTGGGCTGAAGCTAGACCTAAACATAGCTCCAATCCAAATGAGGCTAAAGCCTGAATAACCTCCACAGTTAGCAGTTAGCATCTATTCTTCTTTAACCCTTAATCACAGCTGTGTTCCATAGCGCAAAGTATTCTAGAATACTTTCCTCAACACCACTTAGGTGTTTCTAATTATTCACTTTCCGTGTTTGCAATTCTTATTAGCCAAAATTTACCCTCACAGGGTTAGGAATACTCCTTGCTAACCATTGAAGACTAACTTCACAGATGCCCTGTTAATTAAACTCAAGTTTAACTGCAAGTAAACTGCGTAACTAACAACAGAAGAATTTGTATAACCATAGGAATTTTTCGTCGGCATGTTGACTAAACCTTTGGAGGAACACACCCAATGTGGTCTTGAACACTACAACTGCTACAACCCCACTATAGAGTGTTGATCAAAGCAAATCCAAAGTTTAGCCACTAATGCCACTGATTATTCTCGACTTCAGATCATTCCCATGTTTTGATCATTTTATTTCCTTTTGCTTTAATTTTGATTTTATTTTTCCTCGTTAATTATTTCATTCCTTTGACCTTGATAATAATAGCAAGCAGCTATTCCCTTGTCCATTAGGTCCTCTATATGATTTAATTCCTTTGCCTCTCTTGTCCGAGTGTGGTTCCATTTCCCATAGGGCCCAGAAAGGAAGCAGACACCTTATTTGTTATTTTGGCTTAGTTCCAGCCAGTGCACTCGTTTTGTGACCCTCTAACACAAGTAATCTCAACAATTTACTAAAGGCACTACTAGAGTCCTGAGGATCGACAATAAGCAGAATTTAAATAAGAAAGCTGTCCTTTCCCCTATTATCGTTCACACCATCGAGCTATAGTGAACCACCAGCTAAGTCCAGAGAAATAATTCAGTCATAAGAACCACCTTACGTCATTTATTTCATCTCGGCTATGTCCTTCCCAGGAAATACCCTCGGAACCACACAAAACTTAGCCCCCTAACATTCACAGCTAAGATTAGGACAAAAGAGACACTTAGCTTTATGCTTAAATACCTAACGAACCTATTAAGCAGTAGTTCTGAACTTTTAGGGCCACGCATTAATCACTCACAACCAGTGTGCCAGAATGCCACAGAGCCCCTGCGTAACCTGACCTCAACCTCCCAAGGAACCACTGCCACAAACCACGGCATGGCTCCAAAAGGATTTGACCAAGCTAACCAGAAAAGCCACGACATGCAGACCAGACTGTCACTTGCAAACTGTCTAACCAACCTGACTGCATGAAACAGATTCTGCTCAGACATGGATTACGTCCAGTCGTGAGGTGCACAGCTTCCTAGCTCGTCAAACAGAGACTGCCAAAATGGACTATTAGCTGTTGCAATAAGCTTCGATCGCTTAACTCCCTGATCCAGAATCATACCAAAAGTTCTCACCGCCTGGACATCAAGCAAGACCGACTTGAAACTCCACTTACTTCTACAAACCACCAGGTATGGAAAGGATGCCAATCTCAGAACTTTGTTTCTTTGAAGCTTGCATCCCACAGTGAGTTATTCCGCAAGCACCCTGGCCTGTCCCTGTAGCATATCTACCATAGCTACTGAGACCACAAGCTCACATTACGCAAAGACTTTGTCCGAAAAGACTGGGTAAACACCCTCAAACTGAACCTGTCTCTGAGCATCGACTCAGAGCTGCCTCTAGGAGGCACCCACACTTTCACTGAGAGTAAACCGTTCCAAGCCAACAGAGGGCAACACAACAGTCCTGGTGCTCATCGACCGCACCAGAGCAAGAGCTCTGAGCCGCACCTCATCACCAAGAGACTCAAGCCCAACCAGCCCAGAGCGGTACCCCTCTCAACACGCCACTGGTAAGCACAAATCTGAGCACACATCAGATAACAACAGTGCAGCCATGTCACTGACAGCAAAAATCCTGAAGGTGCTGAAAGAGTTTCTGCACAAGATCTCACAAGAAGGACAAGCCAGACATGCTATGTCTCAGCGCAAGACCCAAACAGACACCCAGAACACTGCTCGTCAGCATCACACCACAGAGCTCACTGCCACTTCACAAAGTGACAGCACCAAGCAGCCACCACAACTGACAGCTGCACAGCCTGAGCATGACAACACTGTGTCCCACACAACATCAGCCCAGACGCCAGGACTTCTGGGAAACCTAATCAAAAGGGGTGGCACAAACTCTGCCTAGCCACCTAGAGACAATGATTTGAGCCTCTGAAGCCATGCTAGACACTGCAGCTCAAACATCACGCTACTGCCAGCCCAACTCTTTCAAAGACTCAACAATCAGAGCGAACTCTCAAATCCCAAACAGGTAAGCTCAAGGTGCAATCCTACAGCCAAAACGACATCTGGCTCAACACAGGTAGCTCTCATTCACCCAACAATTGGTCCCTATGTGCCGGATTTACCCAGTGTACCGATCACGAACGATCACGTACGCACGGCCCATTGGCCAAGATCTGTT
The DNA here is from genome assembly GCA_030378365.1 of Hybognathus amarus. Lineage (NCBI taxonomy): Eukaryota > Metazoa > Chordata > Actinopteri > Cypriniformes > Leuciscidae > Hybognathus > Hybognathus amarus. The sequence goes on from JAQIUQ010000463.1 coordinate 5,955, forward strand.
AGATCGTTATGAGCCTTTAATAGACTTTAAACAACTGAATGTCTGAGCTCAAGTTCAAGTAACCCTCCCCCTCCAGTCACACAGGTCAAAAGAACCTAACTGCAGGTCACAGAGGTCACAAGAACTCCTGCAACCAGCCATAAAGGCACAGCCTCAGCACCAAACGTAAACGTGAACTTGCTACCCTGCACCTTTCAGCTTACCAAAAACTGAGACTAACCAAATGAACTTTGAGACAACCACCTCTTAACCCCTCCAACCGCCCAAACTGGCCTGTCAACCACGACAACGGCAGCTCACCAAAGCACATGCTGCTAAACGGCCTGAACACTTGAAATTTATGTACCTCGTGACATCACTTCGCCACAGCTTGTGCTGCCACAGTACAAAAAGGGGGATATACCAGCCAGTGTATGCCTGTCACGCACCATGTGGGCTGCACACTGCAGCACCAGGACATCTCTGGCATCCTCAAAGGCATCAGGCTGTCCCAGCCAACAGCCGCTGAAATCTTTCCTCCCTTTTCTCTCTCTCTTTCCCTGTCTCTGTTACAGGATGCTGCTGCTGTGGTCGTCTTCCTGTGCCTCCAGCCAACCAGAGGACAACTGCAGTCATCACCAGGTCCGACATCACACAGCATAGGGTCGACCACCACGCAAGCAGAGCTAAATGGACACCCACGCCGCTGCTGTCAGAACGCAGTCAAACACCGGCATGTCCAGCAACAAAACGAACTGAAATCCTTCAGCCAAAAGGTAACTCACAACAGAGTGCCTCCTCACAGACCATCAAGAAATTGAAAGGAGCTGTGACAGATCCACAACGCTCACGGCATTCTACTGAACCAGACAAGTGAACTCCAGCGAGACAACGGTTTACTGTCTGCCAGAATGACTTTGCTCAAAACTCAGCATCAAGCAGCCTTTGCTCCGAGACTCAAGCTACCCTGCTGTCGACTGAGCCTGAGTCAAGTCCCATCCTTTACGAAACCCATGATTTCACCCTGATTCCAGAACTGGAATTATGAACTGTGAAAGACGGGGTGCCCAGCCGAACTGAACTTGTTCTCAGCAACATAGCTCTCCTAGCTGTGTTTCAACTGAACACCTGCACCACTGCACCACTGCATCACCTGTTGTCCAATCCTGGGACCGCAGCTGATTCTGCGCTGGGTACCTCTACGATAATCAACCACGCTACTGACATCTTGACTTTCACACTCCACAAGAGACTCAACAAACGCAAACTCCACAGCCACCACTGGACCCTCAGGAAGAGGGTACCACACTGGAGACTGCGTCTCAACCTCATCAAGCTGAGCCCGAACCTCAGCCTAGCCACCACCTGCTACCTGACTTTCATGATTCACCTGCCCTCCATCCATTGCGCATAGGTGTTGTTCGAATGGAAGTCCACGCCAGGACTTCATCTCAACGAAAAGGGGAGATGTAATGATTTTGGCCAGACTGAATCAACCGTCCTCCAAGGACTTGGACCCCCCCCCCACACACACACACACACACACACACAAACACACACACATACACCGCCACACACATTCTTCCACTCACTGGAGTGAGATCATGTTACAAGACTGTGGAATGTGCTTTATGTCTCTGACCCAAGAGATGGACTTTTCTGTGTTAAAAGACATTTAACCAGATATATTTCAATGTGTTCTATGTATGTGTGTTTTTCCCAGGTCACCGTGAAATATCTTTGTTGGTTGCAGCATAAAACAGGAATTAGAAATAACTCCCTTAGGCATTGTAAACAGAAGTATATGTTCATTTAATGTAACATAATGCTCCTTGGTGTCTCTAGAATACGTATCAGATGAACGACCCAATATGTACAGAGATGTAAAGTAAAGTGTGTTTTTAATATGTTTTACTGCCAAGGATGATCGAACTGTTTCAATAGTAGCCCTTATGTGAACACACTCCTTCCCTACGAGGAGGCGCGTGGTCTCAGAACAAAGCACCATACAAAGAAATGTTTCCCGTGCCAGCCTCCATCTCCCTATTGGCTCAAGCCAACAGGAAGGGGATGGATGTCCCCAAGAGGATAAAGGCAGCGCGCCAGCTCCGCCCTCTCTCTTCCGAAACGCTCATGCCAAGAAGCACGTAAAGGATCTCCTACGGAGATCCGAGCCCCAACCGGGATCCTTCCTTTGATCGTCCAAAGTTTCGTCCTCTCTCTCAAATGAACTACCAAGTTCGTTTCCCAGGAAAGGAAGTGGACTTTGCCGATCTCATTTCCTCGGGTACGTCACCTCAAAGACTTTTAAGCCTTTCAAACATTCTGCGCGAATGCCAACGAACGCCACGTGACTCCCCACGGAACAAAGAAGCCACGCGCACGCAACCAACCATGCACCGCGCCAGGACGGGCAGTGCAAAGCCGCGCGCTCCACGGAACGCTGCTCACGCGCTCCACGGAACGCGCGCACACAGGAGAGCCTCTCCATTCATCGTGCGGCCCAACCGGGCCTGGCCACGAGTCCGTGACACACACAGACCAAACATGTTGTGCAAGTATACGTTACCTTCTTTTAGAGCTTCTTCAGAAGCATAAAGAAAGTGTTTTCATGGTGTTCAGAAAGATTAATTGACTGTTTGGTGACTGTAACTCCTCTCTCTCTCACCCTCACTCTCACTCTCTCTCTCTCTCTCTCTCTCTCTCCAACTCACTTCTCGTCTAACGCCCTGCGTCGCCTCTAGTTTGTGTTTAATGTTTGTATATACATGTATCATTGTAACGTAGTAAATGCTTACTTAGTTGCCTCATCTGAATGCTATAGTGGATTAATTAAACCTAATATACTCATTCTGACTGACTCACGGCATGTTCATATCCAATTCCCTGAAATGCAGATCAAGCTACATGCTTTATATAACTAAACATACCAAAAGGGTATGTTTTATGGAGTTGGAATGCTGAATTCTTCTGGCCAGAGAATTAAGTTTTCCCTGGCTCTATAAATTAATTGAGCTAATTAATTTTACTTGTCTTGAAGACGTGGTCTGTGCAATCTGTTACAATTAATTTGTGGTTAATTGCAGAGATACACATGTATACATATAAGTAAAGTCAACAGAAAGCCCTCATTCGAGGATTTATTAACATGTAAGACCGGGCTGATCCAACCTGTATGAATAATTATTAATTGTGAATTATTAATTATGATATGCAAATTCCCTCGAATCAAGACCCGCCCAGAGTCAGTACAAGGTCAAGACTAAGAGCAACGAGCTTTGTCGCCCGATAACAAAGCTATGTCTACTTCAGGATCGGAGGACGACGCATGGGCTGTTCCGAAGGCGGGACCCTATTTCAGATGGGGCGAAGACCAAGAATATTTCTTTAAATAGTTCATTAGTTATCATTCAGGCTCCTTTGATTTAAGTTTTTATAATTGTTTCAAGGACATTGATAACAATTAGGGGCCGGTAATGTAGGAGCCTAAATGCAGTTGTTTGATGAATGATGTGATTTGTGTGATTTGTTTTGGGAAAAATGTTTACAGTGCTTGCAGATATTTATAGAGTTAATTGGGTAATTATCTAAAGCAAGCAAGTTGACGTCATTATCTAAAATGACGTGTATGTGTGACGCGGAGCTACGTGCGTGTGCGTGACGAGAGGTAGTGTCGCTTCTCGTGTCTTGCTTGGAGGGAGGGGGCTGCGTGCATGGACGGACGCACGGAGAGTGAAGCCACACAGTTTTTTGACCTTTAACTTTACTTTAACTTTAGCTTTAACTCTAACATGTTACTGTACTGATGTTTGTGGATTACTAAATAAACGAAGATATAAATCAAGAGTTGTCATGTGGATTCATTGAATTGGACGTGGACAAGGAGAGTGGATAAAGCGTCAAACTAAGGCTACATTCAGTGGAACAGTGGAACAGTGGAACCTACAGCGGTGGTAAGTGTGGGCTGCAGCATGTTGGGTCTGGTCTTCTGTCACACAACCAGAAGGACACAGACGGGTGAGTAAACAATGTTTATTGAGATGAAGATGGCGGAATGAAGAGGTGAGTTGCAGATACTCAGAACAGCTGAGTGTTGGCAGGGTGGTGGAATTAAAGAGTCTCTTATCTGTTTGCAGATGCTGAAGAGTGGACTAGAGGGAGCAATCGAGCTGGGACGGGATGGACACAGGAACGGAGACACACTCGGAGGCGGACACGGACAGGTAGGTAGCGGGAGTCTGTTGTCTTGAGCATTGACGAGACCAGACAGTGCAGAGGTGAGTGAGCGAGTCTTTTATGGGAGTTGGTGATGGGCTGCAGGTGGCGGTGACAGGTGATGGTGATGATTAGTATTCTGGGAGCGGGAACGCATGGGTGGAGTGATGGTGTCCGGCACTGAGGTGGGTGTATCCGTGACAGTCATGGTGTTATACATGTCACTTTGCTGGTGCTATAAATTAGGCTCTACAAGTGCTTAAGTTTCTTTAGCTTAGATATGTTGGTAACACTTTACAGTACAGGTGCACTAATATGCATTAATTCATGCTTAACTAATGCACAGATAATCATGAGTTAATGTATAACTAATGAAGAACTAAACCATTAATTAATGATTACTGCATCAGCAACTAATAAAGAGTCTATATGAATAATAGATTAAGTAATACATGAATTGCTATTAATTCAATGTGTCATTGTGTATTAATTCCTAAATAACATATTTTATTAACTAATAGTGTACATTAATGTGTTAATTACCACAATTAGTCAAAGCTATGCACTTCAACTTCCAGTTGTCTGCTTTAATTAATCATTAGCTAATAATTTGCAAAGGTATCATTATGTTATGACTTTACTTGTTGAGGCACATCATTATTAATAGTCATTTAGTAATTGTAGTAATTTGCACATGAATTTGCAGTAACAATGAAGTAATTAATCATGTATTAATGCATATTAGTGTACCTGTCATTATCTGGAAGTTGAAATACGCTTTTGGCTTATTCTGGTAATTAACATATTAATTGACACTATTAGTTGAAATGAGTTATTGTGAGTTATTATGAAAATAAAAAAATGAGTTATGGAATTAATCCACAATTACATATTTAATTAATAACAATTAATGTATGAGCTAATACATTAACCTTACATACTCTTAATTAGTTCCTAATGGCCCAGGTGCGCATGGCGAACTTGCAACAAATAAATTTTTTCAGACCAGCTCTCGTGGCCTCGAAACACTACCGGCCACCGAAAAACTCCCGACTCTCCCGAATTGCCCCTCCGCTACTGGTTCCGGTGAAATCACAAAACAAAAATGCACACAAACGTGTCCCTGCTTAATAAAATACAACCACTGATGAACAAATTCGGTTTTAATGAGAAAAAAAAACTATACGATTGCGGATTAGAACCCAGAACCACTGACATGCTCAGCAAAAATCAACCACTGGACCATTAAAAGATGAGTCTTAACTTGGACTCAACTCTCTTTGGTCTTGGTCAGTTGGACGAATCATGCAGTGGCTCGCCAGACAGGGATACAAGCCCCTTCTGCCAAGTGAAAAGGAGTTTGTCATTAATGTGAAATTCCACCATGACTCTGACACACATCACACTGTTTGTTTTCCTATTGTCAGCGCCTGCAGTCGTACAATCCCATTTACCTGAAAACATTCATGTGAATTCTAAAATATTATGACACAAGCCATATGCCATAGGCAAATGTAACAACTCACTCCAAGAGAAATCTACCAAGTAACTGCCTTATGTCAACAAATGCATTGTTTTGTTTTATTGCTGTTTTGTTTTATTGGCATTTTATTTGACAACTTCTTGTTGTTATGGACTGTGCGGTTTCCATACTAGCTGGAGTCAGCGGGCACTCGATTTCTGGGACTCCATAAGATTCTTCAGGCACACCTTCAAACACCTCCCAGTCAGTTCCAAACAGCTCCATGTTCTGAAAATAGTGTTAATTTGTATTAAACAACCTTTAGAAATATTTGAAAACACTGCCAAGCACAGTGGTCTAGCAAAGTGACTAAAGAAAATAAAAACAAAAAATCTATCTTAAATTGAGCTCAGTTGACTTCGTCTAATTGTGTGCTTGCTTAAATCAAGCAACACACTACTATCTTGCATACATTATTATAATTATCACTTAAATAAATTATTATTCAATAACTTTCTTCTAGAGTACACGCTTTCAAAATTTTAAAATTTCAGCTTCTTATATTAATCTTAATCCACACCTTCAGGTTGAAAATTTGAACTGCACTTTGAGAGATAGCTTCAACAAACCTGCAAATATTCATCTGTCGTTACATGGATTCTGCATGTGACCCATAATCGTTGGTTGGGATGAGTCCACCTTCAGATCACAAAGGATGGTTGTCCCAGGCTTCTGTGAAGGGCCTCTGCCAGACGTGGAAGGAACACATAATGGGCACAAAACAGACGGACAGCATCTGACAAATCCAACTGGCCATCTTCTTCTAGACTGTGAAGAACTTCATAGTACAGATGAGTGACACAGGTCCAGACATCTCACCATAGGCGCTCAATTCTAAATAAGAAATAACAGACCTTTCTAAACTCAAAAATGTATTCATTCATATAGACTTAAAATACTTTCCAACAACAATTTAACATTCTCACTATGAATATACTTTAAATTATTATTTTAACCTTTGGTTGTGTATGCTTCGCCCAGCGATGAAGCTCCCTCTTCCAGTGCCTTTAACACTGAACATGGTTTCAGCAATTGCAACATTTTCAATGCATTCATTGAAAATGTTGTGACCCTTGAAAATGAATGAGGAAAATGTTCATTTAAAATTATCACAACAAAATATTCCATTGAACATCACTGAAATGATCAACAGTGATCAATATATATATATATATATATATATATATATATATATATATATATATATATATATATATATATTATGTCTTAATTCAAAGGAGAAATGAAAAAATGGATTTGCAAAAAAATAAAATCAGACAGTAATTTGAATTTGGTCTAGTTATAACCTGCTTGTGGTTTTTTAAACTTTATTGTGTCTGCTTGTGTTTTTTAAAAACTTTATATAGACTTCAAAATGTATACATTTTGGATTAACTTGTAAAGATTATCTTGATAGACAAAACGTGTAAAGCCCGGAACACACCAAGCCCAGAGTGTTCCTTGCGAATATTTCAATATTAACATGAGCAGAGTGGAATAAAGAAAGTGTTTAGCAGGACAGTTGACACCTGAAAGATGATAAACTTCAGCAAACTTACAGCAACTTATCAGCCCGTTTTCTGATGCAGCCACTGTCAGCAAGTCAAAGTTTAGTCAAGTCCTCAGATCCTGATCTAAACTAGTCATGCTATGATTATGATTGGTATTAAAACAATGAACAAAAATGATCAATTAATGTTAATGTAATAAAGTAATGAACTAATTAATTAATTAATTGACGAATTAGTCTGAACTAATAAACTGATTGAAATGCATTTTTGCATGTTAAAGCAGCAGAGGAAAGGCCACATAGCCTTTCCCGACACATTTCCCATCGAGCTCTGAAACATTGGCAGCCATGATGATCTCAGATTTTTCTGAAATGATGTAAATATTCAGTGTATCCAAGCTAAATGGGTAGCTAAAGAACAATGACTTCCTTCTAAATTCCTTACATATGGTAAGGAATAGCCTGAAGATGTTCCAGTAACCAGTTATAACAGTTATAACACCAGATGTTATAACATGTTATAACCCAAAAATAGGGCCCACAAAACGCTGCCGCTTTAAAGTGCTGCCAGGTAGTGTGACCTCCGGAATTTACTTCTGACAGATGAAAAATGATCTGTGCCAAAGGATATTCCGGTTTTCTAGACAGTTTTTATTTTTATTTTCTGCAGATCATTTTCAAATAGGAAGGTAGAGAAGGAGTCAAGGCAACCATGCTGCTGAACTTCACCTGCCAGATGTGTTATGCAGTGTACATTATACACAACCATAAAGTGTAGCAAAGTGCTGTACAAACGATTTCAGTAAAGTGTCAGCATAATCAGTTAGGTAGGAAAATGTTGGGCTTGCTAGATGGAGATGCCAGAGAAGAGAAGCATAAAATTCTGATACTGGTCTTTGTCCAAAAAACTGGCCATCATTACAGGTCCAGTATACAAAAGAAACTGCCTTAGCTCAGTAGCCTTCCAGCAATCCAATTCTCGAAGAGATCGCGGCTTTCTGGCAAACTCCACCGGACTATAAGGTCTCATGGATACCAATTTAGCGGACATTTGTTCAACTATAGTTGCAGGGACACGGACAGTCAGAGGACCACAATTGAGGCCACATATTGAGCAAGCGCCTAATGATACCCAAGCACACAAGGTGCATGTAATCTAGGGGAAACTGTGACACCATGCCAGCCCCAGTACCCTCAAATGCATGTGGCCCCTCATGGTGATGTATCTCATCTAACCGGTCATTGAAAGACTCATCCGTCCTTAGTGCATAATCTTTAATTGGAAAATTCATTCGGCTCTGTTCATGTCTACCAGGGTTTGTGCATTTATCGCAGGCTTGGGAGGCATTATGACTTTTGGTGTGTTTCACAAATGCTCTTGCTGGTGTGTCACAAATGACTGTATCAAGTTTAAGCGTCAAAGTCTTTCCCTCAAAACAGAAAATTTTTCCAGATGAGCTAATTCTTTGATGAAGTGAAGAGGAGACCCAGGATGTGCCACAGCTGAACACTTGAGCTTTTAAATAATGGTAGGCCATCTATGTTTATTTGTAGCCTCAAAGTTAAGCCATCAGTTAGCGTGTGTACATACCCGCTGAGTGTAGCACTAAGTGAATGGATGATCCCAAAATTGTAGTATTTTCCCCTGCTTTCTCTTGAATGGAATATTTATTTGTTGTCCCAAGGAGGGTCCTGCTATCCTTTGGAAGATCAGGATGGGAGAGGCAAAGGATGCCTAGTAGGGATCAGGATGGGAGAGGCGAAGGATGCCTAGATGCCTGCAGCATTTCTAAACTTCTCCGTTTTAGGTCTTCGTTTTCCCGTTTTAGTCTGGATGGGAGGTGCAAACGCAGCAAAAGGTCTCCGTTTTTAAACGAAAACGCAGTAGTGTGGACGGGGCTTATAGGTACACAGAAAGTTTACTGATCCTGTCATGGTTGCCAAAAGATATGGGTACTTACATTCTTTGTGATGGAAAACATTGAATGCTTTCCATCTCACTGCATTTCCATGCACAACAACAACTCCAGCTGAGAACACTCCAACTCCAGCTCGCTCACTACACACACACACTCATACCACTAAACCTTTTGTAGACGATGTTCGGATGTCTATGTGGTTGAAGGACTAGATCTGATGTTCTATATCCTGTTTTTTTTTTTTTTTTTAAAGGGGGGATTGTGTTTATGAGTGAACTGTGTTGTGGACTACTAATTTGTAAAGGAAACCTAAACTGTAAGACGTACTGTCTGGAGAACGTGTGTGAAAGAGTAAACAAGATTTATTCCATCCATTTGCTACTCCTGCCCCGTGTGCTTCATTACTTAATAACTCCTGACAGATACACAAAAATGTGAGGTAGGTTAATCAGGGGGTTCAGGGTTTCCCTGGGAAAATTTTTATTTCTCTGATCTACATATGTGCATTTTAGGATGTTTTGAAGGCCAAAAAAATTAGATAACAGCTTTAAAACCATGTCAGTGGGCACTGGGCAGCTGATTATTTCTCTCCTCATCAGCATCACCCTCTTTTTCTCTTTGTTTTTATCTTGCCCTGTCTCTTCCCCTCCAAAAGCTGAGCTTTGACTGATATAGGCTTTTCATTTTTGTCTGTCAGTGAAGAAAGTAAACAAAGGGTCAACTGATAGGTTGATTTTGCCTATGAATAATTGTTCTCGGACATGTTTATTCACTGAAAGCTACTAAAGCTAGGTTTACTAAATTCATTCAAAACATACAGGCCACACATTCATTATTGATCTTATGACTAATACAGGGCCGTAGACACCTCTTTATAATCAAAGAGGTCCTAAATTTGAGGTTGGTTGGTGCTTCAAATTTTTTAATTTCTCTGATGTGCATTTCAAGACGTTTGAAGACAAAAAAAAAAAAAGAATAAGAAATAGCTTTAAAACTATGTCAGTGGGCAGTAAATTCTCTTCCCCTCCGAAGGCTGAGCTTTTTTAATGTACTAAAGGCTACAATTATTATTATATTCTCAATATGTACACATTCATTATTACTCTTGTGGCTAAAATGATGTAAACGGCTTTGTTAATGTCTTGTCCCCTCGCAATGACAGTAAACTATTAAATTGCATGAGTCACGTTACATGGGCCTATTTACTTCAGTTCAAAATGGCGAAATTAGACAAAACTATATTAGTTTGCCTGATTATTTTTTTTGTCATTCGTTTAACATTTATGACCTAAAATGTAAAATATGAAATGTTAAGTTTAGCCACTTACATCTCGCACTTGCCCGTAAACTGAAGCGTCGAGTCGCTCTGCTGAAATTCGCGCTCAGCAGCGTCTTTGAACATAAAGCCCGCCTACTTTGATTTGATTTGTCATCTCAAATATTCTGACATTGACGAGCAGTGACAGACCAATGAGGCTCAGATGAACACGAACACACACACACACCTGTCCTCTGTTTTTGACGTGCTCTCTGCTCGCGCGCTGAATCTGATAACAGAACTTAATTCTGTCGCCTACGTTTAGGGGGGCTGATGTCGTAGGAAATGTATTTCACAAAACGATGTTGTGATGAATCCTCACGCTTTTTAAACTGGGCATACGGAGATCTTTGCCATTTCCTAGTGGGCATACGCAAATCCTTGACATTTTCTAGTGGGTATACGCGTATACCTGCGTATCACGTAGACTACACCACTGCACTATTCAGCTTTTTGAAATAAATTTTTCTTTTTTTTTTGTCTTTTTTTTTTTGTAGTAGTAGTTTTTGTGTTTGAATATGTTTGATTTAATCTGCAATTAAATTACGCTATGGTCTCATTTGGTGTAAATTATGGTTTCCCACATTTGTACATTAGCTTACTCTTTGTTCTTTATTTTGGGAGGTGAATTA